>JASANG010003349.1:0-120620 GCA_030248215.1 Enoplolaimus lenunculus | reverse complement strand
ACACGAACGTATATTTTATGATTCCCGTAACATTGGCCAGAGATGGGTCTACCAACTGTGGATATATGTCTTCTCCAGAAACAGGAAACGTTGACATTGAGTTAAATTACAGCAAACCATTAACAGAACCTATAATTATATTGGCATTATTGGAAATTGAAAGTGTACTCACAGTTAAAGATCATGGAGAGTTCGCATGGGAACAGTGAGCATACAGAAAATGGGCATGACTTTGACGCTCCAATTAAGTTAGTTCCACCTTACAATGCGGTTGTATCAGGATCTACAAATTCAGGCAAGAGTCACTTTCCCAGAGAATTGTTAAAATATAAGAATGAACTACACACATTGCTATAATATTCCGGAAACCGAACTGTTTAATTTGAAAGGAGTGGAATTGTTAGCTAGTTTTCCAAATTTTATATTTGAGAAAAAGCCCCCCCCTTCCCCCCCTTGGTAATTCTGGGCGTTTTCATGGACCAACTAACGGGGGATAACAGATTAGTATCTTTGTTTACGAAAATGAGACATCGTTTCGTTTCGGTTATTTTTATCACACAAAATCTTTATTTTTGTCCAAATGTAGGACCGTGCATAAGAAGGAACACTGATTATTATTTTCTTTTTGAAAACAGGGGAGAACAGTCTATGAATAAAACGTTAGGATCTAGAATGTTTCCAGGAAATGGCGCCTATTTAGCGGGCGCGTATCGAAAATCATTAAAAAGGCAGTATGGGTATCGTGTAGTCAATTTGAAACCCAACATTTCGAAAGAATTTATATTATCCGAGTGACTGTTACCATATGAACAAACGTACGTGTATATCGAAATTATGTTTTGTTAAATTTGTGGTGATATGAGTGCTGATATAAAAGAAAACCTAAATACTTTGCATTATATTGATTCTGGGCCACAAGAGTACGTTAAGAGTATTCTATCCAAACCGTCAGTTTCACTCGTACGGGCCATTTCTGAAATTTGTCGAAATCTAGAAAGTGGAAATGTAAAGTTAAGCAATCAAAATAAATTGTTTTTAAGAAAAGAATGTCGTAAAATAAGCGCTTTGGGGTCCAAACGCAACTCAATTGCTAAAAGGAAATTAATATTAAAAAGGATTGGATATAAACTTGTGCCCAAAATTATAAACATGGTTACATCTATATTACGATAACTGTTTCATAATTATGAATGATCCTAAAAAGTACGCGTTAGTTGAAGAAAGGCTGTTTGAAAAATTAAAGTCAAATCGGGGTAAACAGGACGCACCAGCACAGCCGTCAAACGCGGTTCAGATTATTAATACAGCAAAGACTACCAGTCTCCAGGACACTGTGGATGTTACCCAGGCAGCTTCGAAATAAAGCTAAAATACTAGCTCATTATCTAGAAGATCACATAAAGCTCACCGATCAAGAACGTGTAGTGTACGAAGACGGTAGTTTAGGCTCCCGCTTTATCGACTTGGTTCGTTATTTTACATCGCCAGAGGTTCTAAAAATACAACGACCATCAGACGCATCTCGGTTCTACCAAGTTATTAAAAAGGCTGGCGTCCCAGCTAGTGCAACCACAAGAAATGGTTCAAGAACATGCCATGTCCCGAGAATTAAATGGCAACAGTGAACATGAACGCGTGTTTAGTGGTCAAGATGAACAGCAAGTGTTATTTTTCACATGGGAACAGTACTACCAAGCACAAATGGCGTACTTCTTCAATGACCATACCACATACTATCGAATACTTCAATGTCGATCACCGTCAAAGGCTTACCACCTTGCACAAAATATTATGGACTACGATCAATCACGCTGCTTTGAAGTTCAAATGTACGAAGCGGTGTTGGCAAAGTTTTCCGGTAATGTATGGCTTAAAAAATTGTTAAACACAGGAAGTAAAGCAGTTATATGGGTTCCGGTTGGGGAAGCGACGGTCCACGATACGAGACAGAAAGTTTTCCCGGGACCAACGTATTGGGACAAATTTTAATGATAATTCGAGAAAAATTTACATCTAAATAACTTCTTGTATAAATAATGAATAAAAAAAGAAAAAAAACAAAAAAATCCTGCGCTTCTCTTGAAGCAACATGTTTTTACACTATTTTAGTTTCATGAATGGCTCAATCAATAATAGATAACTTATTAAACTACCACCATCTTAACGTAGAGCCCGTGACCGAGTGTCTATTTCAATATATGTCACCAGAGTTAAGGGCACATATTTGTCATCCTTCGCATGGGGATCTTCAAAATCGATTTTACGAATGGCTTACGGATCAGCCTCTTGACGTGTTTTACAAATATATCGATAGCTTGTACTCAACCGGGCAACTGACATTGTTTTCTTTGTTTAGAGATGAAGCTATCGCTGCAGGATTGTCATAAAAGGGCTGTGAAATACAAGAAAAGTTAGATTATATAAAATACAAACTTTTTGAGGGGCAACAACAGTTTTTAAACAACGAACTGGAATTAGAGAAACAGCACCAAGACCACTGCGGACTTGGAATTTCCTATTACATAAAACTTAATGAAGATAGAAAAACAAAACTGATTGAATTGAGCGAAAAATATGGGCAGTTTGAGCAGCATCCATTGGTATTATTGTGGAAAGCAAATAATCGTGATTATACGTTGATTGATTTATGCGTTGAAATATGGTCCTATTTTAAATAAACACTAACAAATTAAACATGTTGACTACACACGTTAAGCTCCATGTTCCCTAAATGTTTCGCAGTTTCTCAAACTATGTCTAGACCTCAAAAATTTCCAGTTTTGACCCTCTAGATGTCTTTAGAATCCTAAAATTACTATATAAACGCATTTTATCGTATGTTTACTAGTTTTTAAGATTTTTTATTTTCTGGGTACCCTACCGATCCCTGTGCCCCAACCCAATACCCGCTTTTCCTCTTACTTTAGGTCCTAATTAACCCCATATTTGAAATCAGGTCCCAAATTTACCCTCAGGAATCAAATTTCATAGGTCTAGTTACACTCATTAAGCTCCATATTCCCTAAATGTTTCCACAGTTTCTCAAACTATGTCTAGACATCAAAAACTTCCAGTTTTGACCCTCTAGATGGCTTTAGAATCCTAAAATTACTATATATAAACGCATTTTATCGTACCTTTACTAGTTTTTAAGATTTTTTATTTTCTGGGTACCCTACCGATCCCTGTGCCCCAACCCAATACCCCCTTTTCCTCTTACTTTAGGTCCAAATAAACCCCATATTTGAAATCAGGACCAAAAGTTACCCAGGTATCAAATTTCATAGGTCTAGTTACACTCGTTAATCTTCTACACTATATTTCCTAAATGGTTCCACGTTTCTCAAACTATGTCTAGACCTCAAAAATTTCCAGTTTTGACCCTCTAGATGGCTTCAGAATCCTAAAATTACTATATATAAACGCATTTTATCGTATCTTTACTAGTTTTTAAGATTTTGTATTTTCTGGGTACCCTACCGATCCCTGTGCCCCAACCCAATCCCCCCTTTTCCTCTTACTTTAGGTCCAAATTAACCCCATATTTGAAATCAGGACCAAAAGTTACCCCCATGTATCAAATTTCATAGGTCTAGTTACGCTCGTTAAGCTCCATATTCCCTAAATGTTTCCACAGTTTCTCAAACTATGTCTAGACCTCAAAAATTTCCAGTTTTGACCCTCTAGATGGCTTCAGAATCCTAAAATTACTATATATAAACGCATTTTATCGTATCTTTACTAGTTTTTAAGATTTTTCCTTTTCTGGGTACCCTACCGATCCCTGTGCCCCAACCCAATCCCCCTTTTCCTCTTACTTTAGGTCCAAATTAACCCCATATTTGAAATCAGGACCAAAAGTTACCCCCAGGTATCAAATTTCATAGGTCTAGTTACACCCGTTAAGCTCCATATTCCCTAAATGTTTCCACAGTTTCTCAAACTATGTTTAGACCTCAACAATTTCCAGTTTTGACCCTCTAGATGGCTTCAGAATCCTAAAATTACTATATATAAATGCATTATATCGTATCTTTACTAGTTTTTAAGATTTTTATTTTCTGGGTACCCTACCGATCCCTGTGCCCCAACCCAATACCCCCGTTTCCTCTTACTTTAGGTCCAAATAAACCTCATATTTGAAATCAGGACCAAAAGTTACCCCAGGTATAAAATTTCATAGGTCTAGTTACACTCGTTAAGCTCCATATTCCCTAAATGTTTCCACAGTTTCTCAAACTATGTTTAGACCTCAAAAATTTCCAGTTTTGACCCTCTAGATGGCTTTAGAATCCTAAAATTACTATATATAAACGCATTTTATCGTATCTTTACTAGTTTTTAAGATTTTTTATTTTCTGGGTACCCTACCGACCCCTGCGCCCCAACCCAATACCCTCTTTTCCTCTTACTTTAGGTCCAAATTAACCCCATATTTGAAATCAGGACCAAAAGTTACCCCCAGGTATCAAATTTTATAGGTCTAGTTACACTCGTTAATATTCTACACTATATTTCCTAAATGGTTCCACAGTTTCACAAACTATGTCTAGACCTCAAAAATTTCCAGTTCTGACCCTCTAGATGGCTCTAGAATCCTAAAATTACTATAAATAAACGCATTTTATCGTATCTTTACTAGTTTTTAAGATATTTTTTTATTTTCTGGGTACCCTACCGACGCCGGTGCCCAACCCAATGTCCCCTTTTCCTCTTACTCTAGGTCTAAATAAACCCCATATTTGAAAACAGGGCCAAAAGTTACCCCTAGGTATCAAATTTCATCTGTTACTCTATGTCCAAATAAACCAGATATTTGAAATCAGGATCCAAAGTTACCCCCAGGTATCCTACTTCATACGTCTAGTTACACTCGTTAACCTTCTACGCTATATTTCCTACCTGTTTCCACAGGTTCTCAAACTATGTCTAGACCTCAAAAATTTGCAGTGTTGACCCTCTAGATGGCTTTAAAATCCTAAAATTTCTATATGTAAACGCATTTTATCGTATCTTTACTAGTTTTTAAGATATTGATTTTTTATTTTTTTGGGTACTCTACCAACCCCCGTGCCCCAACCCACCACCCACTCACCCTTTTAACCTAGGTCTAAACTGGCCACAGATTTGAATTCAGGGGCTAAAGTTACCCCCAGGTATCAAATTTCATAGGTCTAGATACATTCCTTATGCACCTATGCTAGATTTCTTAGGATTTTAAAAATCTTCAAATAATTTCTAGAACTATCCCTAAACTCAGAAATTTCTTATTTTGGCCGTATAAATCGCTTTAGAATACCAAAAATTCTATATATAAATGGATTTTATTAGTTTTTGAGATGTTTATTTTATTTTTTGGGTACCCTACCGACCCCCGTGCCCCAACCCACTACCCAGTCACCCTTTTCACCTAGGTATAAACTGGCCGCAGATTTGAATTCAGGGCCTAAAGTTACCCCCGCATGCCAAATTTCGTATCTCTAGATACATTCCTTATGCACCTATGCTAGATTTCTTGGGTTTTTTAAAATCTTTAAATAATTTCTAGAACTATTTCTAAACTCAGAAATTCCTTATTTTGACCGTTTAATTCGCTTTGTAATACCAAAATTTCCATATATAAATGGATTTTATTAGTTTTTGAGACATTAATTTTCTTATTTTCTGGGTACACGACCTAACAGAATAGTCAATTACCACTTTATCGTAGGCCCAAACGGACCCAATATTTGAACTCAGGGCCTAAAGTTACCCCCATATACCAAATTTCGTATCTCTAGATACATTTCTTATGCTCCACTAGTTACATTTACCATTCAAGGTTCTACAAAAATTAAAAGTGCTTCATTGATTACAGTTTTCCCAAAAACGTGTAGGAATAATTGATGTGCGACCAGCTACTGCGATGTATTTACAAACAATTTTACTTTAAGCCGCACATCAAACAGAAAGCGATTTAAAGTACACACTACACTGCATATCAAATGTACCATAATAATTCAAAAACAACGCTTACTTGAGTTTCTCGGTGCTTGCTTATTAGTTTTTGCGCTTATTCTACGCTCAACCTCTATGGCAAGGGAATATTGCTAAAATTAATAGGATTTCAAACTATTGCATAAATTCTTAATAAATGATATTTTCTTGGCATGTGGTTGAACCGGTGAAATTTTATTGGGAGAATACAACAGAGAAATATAAATATACAGTTGATAAGGTATCCGGTTCTAATGATACCACATTGCAGCTAAGCATGTATTAGAACAAGCAAGTAAACCGTTGTAGGACTCATATTCCGCAGGCGTCATCATGAGTATTTCGCGATACGGTTTTAGTAGCAAAAAGTTACAGCCTGGAGGTAATATAAACCGGTGATATAAGTAATCTTGGTTTAGTCTAACACAAGACTTGATTCAAACTGATATTGTCAAGTTTAGATACCATTTTTGCCAATGTTGCAAGAAATAGGATCAAATTCTATTTGCACACCTCCGTTAGCCTTATTTTTACTGACATATTTGCACGTTTCACTGTAATTGCTGTTATGATTGCAACCCCTCAGTTATAAAGTTCCATTCGCAATCCACTGATTGATGAAACGTTTGCCGAAGGCGTTACGAATTCCTTACCATTGCATTTCCCATTTCCAGTGGATGTGACAGGCCAAGAGTTAATTTTTGTCGCTTCGAGAAACTGGGGTGGTCTCCCCTGTTCACCACTTGCCGCAGATATGGTAATTTCGTAGATTAGGTGCTTGTACAAAGCTTGCTGGTTGTGGATATATTATTGGCGGAAAACGCGGTGGACAACGTGGTATTGGCTGGCTACGCTGAGCCACATAACCCATTTGCTGCGCCATAATCTGTGGACTTATTAACCGCTGGTACCTATCTTCATTGATACAGGATGAGGTTGCGGTATACAGGATCGAATTTTTGTCTTGTGTTTGAAGCGTATCTTTTGCACTGACACGATTTTTACTTTCCTGCAATAGAAAAACAATTTAACCACAAATTAACTCATTCATCTGTTAGATGTACTTCAATTTACATTTTTATAGCTAGTAATTAAATATGTAACTTGTGCTTGATGCAAAAACGCAACTATCAACTCAGGTAAGTTTATTTTGCGGAAAAGCTACACTCGTCGTAGTATAAATGGCCGTGAAAATGCCTTGTTTTGAACGCGAATAGCTCTTATTTTCATCTAGTAAAAAATGGTGTACCATACCTTCACCTTCAAATCATCCGCGATGACTTCCATCATTTCTGCAACGGACAGATTCTCGTCATTTTCTTTGCAGTTAAGTTTAGGTTTTTCACTAAAACTACTGCCATTGCACTGCTTGTGTTGTTTGTTTGGTGTTGTTTCGACAGCCAGTCGCTATTTGTAGTTGGTGATCTTTCTTGCGTATAATGAGGAGTCCGACGTTTTCTTGGTGATGTCTAAAAAAGTAGATATTTATCCCGGAAACATAGTGAGTACTGTTAGCATTCAGATCCATCGTAATAGCATGTGAACGCAAACATAGTATACTCTTATTTTTGCTGAATGACTAGTTTTTCCAACATTTGTTGTGTTTTGAAATTTTTTGTAATATCTAGTATCCAGCTCCATTGAACTCAATATCCGGTTAGGCACCGTTTTGTTTATCAACAATATTTTCAATAGAACAAAAACATACGCTTTGGGTGCCGTAATCAACGGCCGCGCCGCCGTCAAGTCGTGCAACATTGTTTATAAAAACCTTGTGATATCTCTACATACCCGCCCTAAAATGCTTTTGCCCTACCTACCCTATTGATGTGGTAACGAGTGTTTTTGTTGATAGCTTGAATGTAATTTCCAAATGATAACTACTTTAATGGTGAGTTTAGAATACATAGTGCCGTTCAAGACGTAGAAGTTTGAATACCAATGAAAATATCATAAACCCTACCTAAAAATATTACAATTTTTCGAAAAACTTAAAACTTAAACGCTTTTACGTTTTTGAAGTGAACGCAAAATTAAACGGCATCACAGACAGATACCTAGCTTGACATTTTTAGAACTACAAAACTTTCACTTAAAAACCAAATATACAAAACTGTTAAAATACTAAAACTCAAAATAAGGAAACCTAAATCTTGTTATAAAGAACCTTAAACTCTGAGTTTTATATAAAACCAAACATAAACGTTACAAAACTTTTCTGGATATTTACGCTTTAATCATTAAATTTGAAGATCAGAAACCTAAGCTTTGCTACCCCAATTTTGGTTGAAAATGTCTAATAAACAACCGCACAAAAACGACAACTTTTCTGGAATTTACGCTTTAATCATTAATTTCAATATCAGAAACAAAGCTTTGTTAGCCTAATTCCGGCTGCGTCTCATAAACCACCAAACAAAACCAACATTGTTAATTTATTAGGTCTAGACAATTTTGTTATAAGGCCAAAGATGAGGCAAGTGTAACCGCTAACAAAATACAGACAGTGGGTTGGCTCAGTTTGCACACTGCCTTATGCATCATCCACATTAAAGAATGTGGCCGTGTGGAAAGTGATGTTTCAATTCCGGAAAATTGCTAATTTCTCAATTAAAATTTTAGCGTATATTGGAATTGAACATCATTTAATTTCGTTAAATTCAACAGAATGAAGATTTTAAAATGAAATTAAAGTTCAATTCCAGTACACGACCATTGATAAAGCGCACTTCTACTGAACTCGGCTGTGTTAACATAGCACAAGTACAAGAATTGGTCATGAACAAAATCGTTAAAATTCTACTGTAAGATAAATTATAAATTAATTTACTCAAGTATATTGAAATAGTATTTTATATAAAACGACACAGTCTAGAACACGTCACTGGTGTGCAAACAGCATTTAGAAATTTGTTTAGTTTTGAATTTCTTAAACTTAGCGTCTTTGTGAATCGTTGTTATGTAATTACGCGTTTCCTGGAAAATTTTAATTTCTATCTGAGTAAAACAAGGATTATCGTAACAGCAAATAAAGAATGATACGCTTTAAAAAATGCATAAATTATAGAGAATTATATGTGCGATTTCAGAAAACTTCCATAACTTCGGAAATCTTCCATAATGTGCTATTAATAATATACTATCTGTGTATAGGCCACCCACTTTGCTCTTCAACACCTGTTATTTAACCCCTTTATACTTTATCCCCTGCAGTTGGTTTCGTATCCTACGCCTAAACATTACAAACTAAAGGATACGTCGATGCCTATTAAGTATAAAGCCTGGAAACGCTTAATACCTGTGATAACACTGGAATTATCTTTTATCCAAGCATAAACCCCTTTATACTTTATCCCCTGCAGTTGGTTTCGTTGCGCCGTACAATTTATGTTTCCGTCACCGCTAAATGTTTATATCATGTACGGGCCCGTGAATTAACCATGACCTACGTTTCTCTTAACTGTAATTTTAGACAAATACGACTCCTTAAAACGTACAATTTTGAACTGTTGAAAGAAACTGATTTACGGAGACGCATTTATGTCTTTCAAGCATTTCAAAATTATGTGATAGTTGTCTATTTCAAATCGACCGTGTTCAAGATGTGTCATTTGATATGAATAACTTTTCTAAAATTGCAGGATGTAATTTAAACTAAAAGCCTTTAAACAAGATTCTATAAAATTATAATTTCGATGTCTTCTTCACTTAAACTGTTTACATGTTCATGACTTCTGTAACACGTCTGGTATTATTGTTGCGTGTCCAGGAGTCGTGTTGTAGTAAACTTGAACTTTGTACCATCAGTAATATTTTGCAAAATTGTAAAATGCGCTGTTACAAACTACGTTAGTATTAGGATTGGTCTATGGCTTAGCTTGTGTGTATTGGAATTGTATAAAATTTCGAAATGAACGGTTTGGAATGGGTACTATTTTTCTCCACACAGCCACATTCTTTATTGTGGCTGATGCATTAAATTTATGTTTAGGCATTCTGTGGCACACATAAACCAGCACTGATGGCTTCAACTTGTTCAGACACGCCTTACCATATGATAACCAAAACCATTCACTCTCACCAAAGTCACCTAATACCCGGTGATTACGGTAGCTGGCTCCTCTGAGGAGCGTGTCCCAATCCCCCTTTATATACTACTGATTGATCCAAATATTCTGCTGAAGAACAACTTCGAAGACGCTGCGAAGATCAGCCTGCACAAAACGACGTCAGCGATACCGATTTTGAAGAATTTGTTGAAGAATCAAACACTGTGCCAAAGCCATCTAACTTTGAAACCGTGCCCGCGGAAGGTGAAAACCATGAATTTTGCGCCATTTCATAAAGAACTCTTAGCAGCGTCATACCTTCTAACAGATATATCTACAAATTATGTTGCGGTCGACAGCTCAATTGATGTCAGTGCAATCAATGTTTTATCTGGCCCAATGCGTTTAACAGACTACCGTTGTACCAGTCAAATACCGTTGACATACATTTCGCAACTCCAGACGAAAATTTTTCGAAGTTTTCTAGTGAGGTATTATCTCCTAACGCTAATTATTCACAGCCTAACGTTCAAGCGCAACATGGAAATTAACCCCTTCTCACATTGAGTTGCATATAGGCAACTCAGAGCAATGTATATACGTTAAATAATATATATCGCACCGTGTTTAACAATTGCAACACGTAAACATAGTACTAAATCACCACAAGATGTGACAGCCCCCTCGGACTCGAGCATCAAGCTCCTATAGCTGAGTAGTGATGGTATGCACCTCCCACTCCAGTCACTGGAGTTGGAATCGTAGCATAAAAGTATGTCTCAGGGAAAATAGAAAATATTCATGTGAGAAAGGGTTAAGCGAAAAATTTTCAGTTTATTATCTATAACCCCTTCTCACATTGAGTTGCCTATAGGCAACTCAGAGCAGTGCATATACGTTAAGAAAACAAAATATATTTTCAGATATTTGTCGTCTAAATTTGTTCAAGTTTAGACTTATTTTCGATTTAGGGACCCCCCAAACCGTAATTTCAAGCTATATGCTCTCTGCGCATTTTTTCAATTGGTTTATGTTCTGTCTGCGTGTATTAATGTCTGGTTTAGTGCAAGCTGCATAGTTCTGTTGCGGACCACCAACATTGTTTTTTACGAAACTTACGTCTAAATTTCTTCGATTTAGTTGATACAGTTACAGTTAACAACTAACCATTCGTATCGTTCGCAATTTTCCACTTTTCATTTAGCATTAGTGTAACAAAAACGTAAAAATTGTTTTTAATCCAATCTTTCTTCGCAGTGTCGGTAGTGACAAAAACTGCACATTTTGTCGATTTTTACTTAACTGGTTGCAAACAGCCTAAAGTCTAAGTAGCATTTGCAAAAAAATGCTGCACAGTTGATTTTGTAATTTTGCGTAAATTCACCGTGTTTCATAGAAATAAAATTTTATTATCTTAAAGGTCTAATGAGCCTATCATTCAGGCTTCGAAACTAGAAATTTCGCACTACAAAAGGACAATTCTCAACTAAAAGGAACAGTTGGATTTCGAGGCGTGGTTTTATAACGCATTTTCGAACAGTTTTATTGGGTAGTTTTTAGTTTGTGCAAGTTTTGTTAATCTTTGACTTGAAAATTGTTTCTAAGTCATAGAATTGGAGCGTTATTATTTACAATAGCATTCAGTTGGTCAAGTAGTGATACAAATATTTCGTCAATTGTGGATCGAACTCTATTATCGTGTGCGTCATCTGAACTGTAAGTCAGGTCGGGCTATAGCTATAATTCCCAATGTGTTAGTCTTGTTTGCATAATGGGCGCTTTACGACATATTACTTGATAATTTTTAGTGGGTGAACAGAGGAGTCTAAAAATCACTAAAATTTCATAGTCCCTGTATCTGAATCATAACAGTTCTTCGCAAAAGCATTGTGCTTTAGTGCTGGTACTTTGAAAATGTAAAATGTCGTTAGTTTTTCAGCATATTGCTGCGTATATATAAAAAACCATGCTATTGAGTTGCTACTCAATTATGACTTTCTTGGGGAATAAAAGGGTATTTTAACAGAGTCGATTTCATTTTGTTGTATTAGTTTGTTTCAACTGATTCATGCGTGGCTTCTGCTGGCGCTGACACTCAGCCTAGGCATACGCCACCTTAGAGTGCCGTTGAACACTAATTATGCCAGTCATCAGCGGCGCCTTGCTAAACTTACGCCTGCAACTTTGCAGCGTGCTAACTGCTATAGGTAAAAGTAAGCATCCGAGACTATAGATTATGCCGTTACCTTAAATTTGGCGATTTGGTAGCCTTATTGCCAGCAGAGTAAACTGTGGCGACCTTTGCAATACCACGTTAATACAATAGTATAATTGGTACTATATTTCAATTTATAATCTGAACATTTGGTAGTTTGTAAATTTCATTTTTAACCGAGAATCTGGAAAACCTAGTAACGTAAGTTTGCTAACTTCGGATTTTTGTGCGGTATCTTATGACATATTAAGAGATTCTACCAATTTTCCGGAGGAAAAGTTAAACCGACGTAATTTTTGCACAAGAAATTATACAGGCGAAAAATTACACCGTAGCTGGTACAAGGGTTACAATTACAAGGGGAAATACGCCGTGCCTGGTGTAATTTTTTCGTAAGGGGAACTACAGGTAGAAAAATAACGCCGTAACACCCAGAGTGCAACCGAAAACACCGGAATCGGAAAGTTAAAAAAAATTATGAAACAATGTGGAAAAGTATGATAAATTATGAGTATGACGCAAATCCAAAATTTTGGCAGTACACGGTCAGACAATATTTAGAAAAATAAGTTAGAATATGCCAATTTTCCTTAAATTTTCGAATATTTTCAATACCAAAATTACCGGGGAAAAATATCCGATAACCGGAACCTTAGTAAAAAATACCGGATTTTCCTGCCGGAACTTGCAATCCGGTGGCGTAACATTGGGCCCCATCCACAATAAAATGGAATTCAGTTGAAATTTTATAAAGATCTTGTAGGAAAGGCTAAGTCAGAAGCCACCTTGACAATATTCTTGTGCAACTCAGCGTATGCGATCGAGCTTTGATTTTTCCATCGAGAAGCCCTGATCTCAACAGCCAGTAAACTTTACTAAAATGCAAAATGTGTCAATTCCTAAATTACACTAGAATAAATACTAGTCACTTTCATGTATTAACCGTAAATTCATATCAGAAACGTTTAAACTAACGCAGGTTACCAGCCGTGCACTTTACGACCCCGTATTTAGACTAATTCCAGGGTGCAACCGTTAAAAATATACCGGAACCGGAAAATATATAATACTTGTTACCAAAAAATTCATTTTAACGCTATTTTTTCGCTTTTAACGGTGTAAGCACACCAGTAAGTTACAGTGCCAAACTCCTTTAACCATTGCAGTACGTGAAAACACATGATAAATTATGGAGTATAACACAAATTGAAAATTTTGGCAATACACGCTCAAACAATTTTAGATGCCAATTTTTCTTAAATTTTCAAATGAGAAAAATTTTCAATACCGGAAATACCGGAAAATTCCGGTGAAAAAATACCGGATTTCCTACTTTTCACATTGATCACAGTGGAAGTTAAATCTTATCTAAAGTCCAGAAACAAAGCAGACTTCGACCGTGCTCATTGTGGCCTCTGTTTGCAAAAGTCTACGTGAAAAAGAAAACGACAAATTTCTTGTTTTCGAAGTCACAATAAATTTAGGTAAATACAACAAATTTTGCACAGAATGGACACCATAAAATAAATTAAATATTAATCAAAATCGATCAGTAATCGTGTAATCGTCTTCACTGACATCCTCGTATGCTAAATACGCTGGAATGTAGTCTAGTTTCAACAATGGAATCCCAGCTGCCCACATTTTTTTCAATTGAGCCTGAAAATATAATAAAGTACAGTCTGTTGAATAAATAAACGGTACAGTTTTTAGCAGGAAGAAAAGTTGATATGGCACTGTAACCTTAGAAAATGTAACTACTTATCTCAACCTTCACATTAAAGACTATGTCACTTACTTTCGACACAGAGCGTCCGATCATATTTTCATCCAAAAACGCATGAGTGATGCCTTCGAAAGTTGGCAGCGATTTTCTGTCAAAATAAAAAACACGAATAATGTTTCTATTATCAATAACTACTTGTTCAATCCATCCATCTCTACACCAATGGCTACTTAGGCTGGAATTTAGAAAGCCAGTGGCACTTTAAACCCAAAGACCGAGAAAACTTCTGATCTCTATAGCTTGTGTTGTAAAAAACCCATTTTGCCATCCTTCCTGAAAATATTTGAAGTATCCCATTTAAGGTCCACTTGAATACTCCGTGTTGCCTTCACAGAGATACTACATACATACACAGCTCGCAACTGTCCAAAAAATTACATTTTTGTTATCTACCCCAAAGTTTACAATTCTATATCAACTTACAGGTCGTAAACTTGAGCACCACCAGCCTCCAATAACCTTTTGAAACATACTATTTTCTTAGTCGCAGTGAACAAAAACACGTGCCAGTTGAAAAATGCGCAACGAACCTGCAAAAATAATGCCCAACTTAATATTTAAAAGCTCGATGCAACCATGACTTAAAAAGATGTGAGTTTTAGTTTTCATCAACTATTCAATGCTGAATATATTCATAAATCGACTTAAAATCTATGCTTGTAATGAACGATTATATATTTGAACAAAATAACTTAATATCACCCAGTCTGCACTTAGATTTTAAAACACTCGAAATTTTTTGAAATTGCGAATCCAAGGCATTAAAGCTAAGATTTCCTTCCATTCTTTTTAACCATTACCTCGCCCCCGTAAACTTCGCGACATTCGGCTGCACGGATTCTCCATCGCCGGGCACCTGCAACGAGCTGGTGGACCATTTTTTTAGTTGGGTTTACTGGTTGACCATCAGCATCGGTATTTGGTTCTGTTGCTGCCGCAGCTTCTATAGTCCACTCATAAGGTTCTTCCTAAAAGCATTCACTGAATGTTACTGTACGACCGGATACTTAAAAAGACAGGCGCCGGGTAATTCCTTTCAATTTATCGGAACCACAACCGGACGGATAAAGGTAGCAGGAATGACAGTCAATTGCTCTAAGAGCTTAGCGCATTTGTTAAAGTATACAAAACGAAAGTGACAACTCGAACTGTAGTCATGCCCGAAACCTGAACTCTCAACGGTGTATAGCACCGCTTCACGACAGTGATGTCTTGTAAGAACGAACATACCTGAACAAAACGACCTGCATGCTGACATGCGTCCAAATATGTCTTCTGTAATACCCAATTGCCACATGCAACAGCCGCTAGCGTTTTCTCGTTCCGCGCAGGATGACCTATAGAAACAAAAGATTAAAATTGTGACTTAGCACTATCCCATTTTTTCAAAATAACATTATAATGAAACCAAAATGATGTCCGACACAGACAGGTAATAGCAGTCTATGAATTCAAAATTTTAACTAGAAAAGTCTTTAAAATCAAAAATACATACCCATTACAAGATGAGTACATTCAATATTATAATTTTGTGATATTATATATTTTCCATTCAACGACTCGATGATCTCTGTGTATCGTTCTCGCTCCTGAAAACACAAAATTTATTCACAAGGAAATGAACGATCCCCAACTCCTTATAGCTGTAAGCCGCATTACTGAGAACCAAATAATCTAAAAGAACAAGTACAAGAAACTCAAACCTTGTCAATGCACATTTCGATAAGAGCAATAACCAGAGGCGCAGCAAGAAGTTTTGGAAGGTAGTTAAGTTGTATATAAATTTCGGATGGGAGTTTAATGCTGGTTCAAACTATAATTTGGTAAGAACTAATATTTTAACCATGTAAAGAACTATTCCATTCATCATTCACCCTCGTCGAATTAATAGCACGTACTAGGGTTCCAACAGAAACTAAATTTTACCGGAACAGGAATTAAATTTCTTTTCAGGAACCGGTATAGGAACATGAACCGGAATTTGAAATAATTTTCATTACCGAATTACTGTTGGGCTTTTTAGAAAACCAGCCAAAAACGGCTTAAGCGAATTTTCAGCTATATAAATATCAGGTTTTGCGAAAGCACAACACAAACACTTTATTAATAAATGTGAAATAATTGGAAAGACACTCATGTCGAAATAACAATTTTTAAAGGCAAAAAGTTTCCAATATTTAAATGATTAGTAATAATTTGCCATAAACCGTAAAAATTCCGGTTTCTGCATTTTTGAATGCAGAAACAGGAACAGAAACAGGAATGGAATTTTTGCCGGAATTCCGGTTGAACCTGGCACATACAATAAATAAATTTAAACCAAACTTACATCATCGTCAAAGCTGGTAAACATAAACGTACGCTGTTTCTCAGTATCACAGTCCACTAAAACATACTGCACAAAAATTAACCAGTCGTAGTGGGACTACATTTATTGAGCGAAGCTTAAACACACGTAAGCAATTAAGGTAAGATGCAAATTAGTTATTAGCTAACTATTCATTTATCGGTTTTGGAGGTTTGCAAGCAATTTCCTCAGATTCCTCACACGCAAAAACCTTTCAGCCACCCTAATAATATTGGAATAATTCAAAATGTCCTGATTTTGTCTCGTCAATTAAGCAAATATGCAAATTATCTATTATCTAACTATACGATAATGGCCTTTAAAGGTTTGTAGACAATATATTCAGATTCCTCGCACCCGAAAACCCATTATTGCTGAAATTAGATTGCTTGTGACCCTAATAATTAGTGAAATATTGTAAAAACGCCTAATTTAGGCTTATCAACTGTGCTTATATGCAAATTATCCATTAGCTAACTACTCAATTATTGATTTTAGACGTTTTTAAACAATTTATTCAGATTCCTCGCACCTAAAAACCCTTTAGTGCTGAACTTATATGGCTTTTAACCTTAATAATTATTGAAATAATTTAAGAAGTCCAAATTTTGCCTGGTCAATTAAGCTAATATGCAAATTAGCTATTAGCTAACTATTCAATTATCGATTTTGGAGGTTTGTAAACAATTTCTTCAAATTCCTCGCACCTAAAAACCCTTTAGTGCTGAAATTATATTGCTTTTAAACTTAATAATTAGTGAAATATTGTAAAAAGTCCTAATTTAGGCTTATAAACTATGCTAATATGCAAATTACCTATTAGCTAACTGCTCAATTATTCGTTTTGGAGATTTGTAAACAGTCTACGCAGAGTCCTCGCACCCAAAAACCTTTAATGCTAAAATTAGATTGCTTCTAACTGTAATAATTAGTGAAATATTGTGGAAAGTCCTAATTTAGGCTTAATTAATTATGCAAATTAGCCTGTAGCTAATAAACGCCTTAAAATTTTCAAACCCCAATGCGAGGTTAACACCCCAGGATAATTGGCTTTCAAACAAAAAAAGTTTATCAAAATCGGTTCAGCCTTTCCTGAGATTCTTTTCGGACGGACAGACGGACGGACGGACATCCACCTTTCGACCCCCAAGTACAAAACATAAAACGCTTCGCGAAACTCCGAGCCTCGCTCGGAGTTTCGCTTCGCTCAATAAAGCTACTGTCGACTGTCCTACCATGGAAATATAAACCTTAAGGTGTTGAGACAGAATAATGCTTACCATTCAATACAACGCTATTATTTTCCGGGTGAATGCACGAATTTATATAAATTTCACATTTACCTATTTTCAAGTTCAGAGATGAACCGCGGGCTTTTGGTTTGAGTTAACCATCACCACTCGACTATAAAAGTTTGTCAGTCAGGCTCAAGGGATCTAACAAAAACTAACCTGTTTCAGTGACCTGAGCAGTCGTATCTTCGCTTAAATGATTCGCAACGACGCCATGCGCAATTTCCAACTCAGTGATTCCAAGACGGACCTGAAATTTAAAAAGAACATATTTTCTAAATTAATTTCAAACAACTCTACAGTCACATTGTCTGGTCTGGATTAGAAAACGATCAACTATCTCAAAAATAACATTTCAACCGCTTTGTACGTATACGTACTAGAGGAGTAAAGCAAGTCTCTATTTAAAAAGACTTCATAAACAAAGGCATTGGCGGGAAAATGCTACTATTATTTTACCTACGCTCCAGTATTAGTATGCCGACACTTAAAACAGACAGTAATTGGCCATTTTTCGTATCAATTTTAGCAAATCATGCTGCCTTGTATGCTACAACTATAGTTCCTATCGCTTACATCTCGATTAACATTTTCAACTGTACCGCTCACCACATCAAGCATTGTAGCAGGGGTTTCTTGGTTATCGCGAAGCAACGGTCCGACTCTTTCGCGATTTTTCCTGTAAAACAAGACGAAATAACAAAATTTTTAGCGGCACTTATAATTTTCACACCGGTTTGTTTTTTCACGGTAAGACCGGATATCCGGTTCCGAACAATACGATTATCTGGCTCTGACTTGGGCAAAACCCTCATTCGCTTCCGGATATTATAACTTGCCGAAGATTTATTGCTGAAAAGTATATCGCAACTCAGTATTAAAATTATACTTATGACCAAAATTACAATATTGCAATTTTCGGAGGTTATCGGCACCAAATGCATGACCTTTGGTTTGATTGAAGTATTCCAAAAAAGTTCATTATTTCCTGCAATCAAAATAATGAATTATTTTTTACAAAGACGAGCGGAAATACACCATAATTGTTTATAAGTTCGCTAACTTCCAATTTCCATGACAAATTGTGTAGCGTATGCAGGCGGTAAAACCGAAAATGAACTTTAGTCATCCTAATACCCGGTAGCACTGCATGTAAAGATCTGAAACATTTATATGCAGCTGTTTTAAAGCAACCTACAATAAATTCTCAATTTTAATCACCAACTGACAATACGTGCTACAATTATTTAAACGAACCCCCTCCACTCTGAACCAGCAACTGTAGCCGCTGGTAACTTTTATATACAACCCCTCAAATCTTACTTTTCACTTGGATCTTCCCACTCAATTGCAGTTCCATTCTGATGTCGATCTTTACTGCACGTCCCAGCAGCTGTTGTACTGGTAACGCCCAGTGCTGTAGAACTCCCACAAGCGTTTGTCATCGGAGTTCGTAGGTATCGAGACCGCGCTATCATTGGCGTTATGCCATTATTCGAGCTGTTATTGCTGCTGCTGTTAATATTGTTATAGGTAACCGGCGAATCTGTTCGACTTCGATTTGCTAAAACATAAATACTCATATTACCAGTAACATGTTTCAGCAAGGAAACAGAAACGAAATTTTCCATTGTGTTCATACTATTGTATATATTATAAAACGTGCATACCACGTATCGCCAGTTGATCATAAGTCTTGTAAATATGGTCAACCTAAAAATCTAAACTTAAAAATTTAGCACATCTGTCTCATTTGATTCGCAATTTGAGATCCGGGACTACTGTTGTTGTATTGTTTGAAAACCAATTACCAGAGTGCAACCGGAATTCCGGTTCCGGTAGGGAAATCCGGTATTTTTCACTCTTCAGTTCCGGCAAAAAATCCGGTATTTTTTCCAAGGAATTTTCCGGTAATTTAGGTAATGAAAAAATTTTTGTCATTCGAAAATTTAAGAAAAATTAACATTTTTCCAATTTATTTTTCTAAAATTGTCTCAGCGTGTATTGCCAAAATTTTCAATCTGTGCCATACTTTATAATTGATCATGCGTTTCCAGCGACTGCATTTGTTTCAAGATTTTGGTGTCCTAAATGCTGTGCTAACACCGTAAAAGCGATAAAATAGGGTTCAAAATGAATTTTTCGATAACAATAATTTTTGTTGTCCGGTTCCGGCTCCGGTATTTTTAAACTTTTCGGTTCCGGTTCCGTTTCCAGTATTTTATAATTCCGGTTGCACCCTGCCTATTACTGCCTAGTGTTCGATACAGGACACAATTGATAAACGGCCTAGTAACTGGTAGCCGTTTATTACGAAATTTAACACATCACTACCAGTGCACGATTTTAAACTAATATTTCAATAGCTATGTTGCTTACCAAGTGTCAATTCTCAATTTACGATTCGACCTAAAATTAAAGCCGTGTACAACTACAACGAAAATTTCCTTTTCTACTACACACTACCTGGCACAGACTTTAGAATATCCGTAAGATCTTTTTGAAAATACTGCCTCATTTCCAAAGATTGCAAATCAGCAGAGGGGATTTCCGGAGACGGGCTATCACCGGAACGAATTTCTTGTGGTTCCTCAGAGCGTTGGTTGCTTGAAAGATGTCCTGCTATTGTAGGCTCACAATTTTTGACATGTCGACTACGAATTGCACCAAAGCCATCAATTTGTTGAGACGGTACCACCATGCTACCTGCAACAATGCAAGAATATACCAGGGTGGCAACAAAAATTCTTTATTAGTTTTGCAGATCGGAAAGCAATATTTTTATTAGTGATGGGATCGGATATTTTTTCGTATCCGGATATCCGGCAATGATTGCCGAATATTTATCCGGATATATCCGTATATCCGAAATGAAAATTTCTATTTCGGATATCCGAAACTCGATTTTGCGTTTTTTGAGTTTCCGAGCCTCAATTTTCGTTTCTAAAGCACTTGTTTTAATTTGTTACTCTACCGGAAGTACCCTGACCCTCAAGCAAATTGATATGAGGGCCCGTAGAAAACAGGTCCCTCCCAGTCTCCCGGGTAATATCCCAATTTCCCAAAATCCTAATTTCCCCGGTAATATCCCAGCTTCCTATAATCGCAATATCCCGGGTAATACCCCAACTTCCCAAACTAGCAGCCCCCCTTTATTCGGGCCACTACAGCATATTGAAATTCTATTAAACACAGTTTTATTCTTTAAATTATACCACAAATAGTGCATTCCGAACAGGGGCTTTGCCGGGATTTGGTTTCCGAAGGGTAACCTAATTTTTCAACGGGAAAACTCAACATATCATTTAAATTATATGAACAACGTAAAACAAAATTTATACGGCCAACATGTGTTAAATAGTACAAACGAACAAATTTCACCCGACCCGTTAAGTGAGGGGTTACCGAAATTTTATTTCCCAAAATCCCGACCGAAAAACGCTGCGCCCAAAATCCCGAGCGAAAAACGCTGCGCCGAAAATCCCAATTTCTCAAAATCCGGACCGAAAAACGCTGCGCCCAAAATCCCAATTTTCTAAAATCCCAATTTCCCAAAATCATGAGCGAAAAACCCTGCGCCCAAAATCCCGAGCGAAAAACGCTGCGCCGAAAATCCCGAGCGAAAAACGATGCGCCCAAAATCCCGAGCGAAAAACGCTGCGCTCAAAATTCCAATTTCCCAGAATCCCGAGCGAAAAACGCTGCGCCGAAAATCCCAATTTCCCAAAATCCCGAGCGAACAACGCTGCGCCCAAAATCCCAATTTCCCGGGGAATATCCGAATTTCCCAAAATCGCAATTTCCCGGGTAATATCCGCGGATTTTGGAAGGAACCTCTTCAGTACATGGGCCGATATGAGCATAAAAGATACAATTCTAAAAATCTGTATTTATTATGCCAGTGCTGTATTGACCCGAATAAGAGGGGGTACAAATTTTTATTCCCAATCAATAGGAGCCCGTATCCCTAATAAGAGTCCTTAAGCGCATAGCGTCCCTAAACCCTAATTAGAGCTGATAAATGTCAATTATTCCTAATTGTAGCGCATAAATGACTCCAGAACCAAATAAAGCTGAGTTCAAAACTTTAAAGCGTGCAAGAATGTGGTTTAATGTACTGACTGAGGTTTGGATACAGAATTTTTTCATCAGCTCCAGCTACTTTGGTGGTAAAACCATGCAAATTATTCCAAACAATTTTTTAGACAAAAGCATTTCGGAAATCCGGCGGATATCCGAATACACGTTTCATTTCGGATACATATCCGGATATTTTTCATATCCGGATATCCGGTGCCCATCTATAGTTTTTATTTTATTAATTTGCCAATTATGGATATATCCGATATTTGCGAAATGCAAAGTTCGGATTCGGTCAAATCATGAATTCGGTATTATGCGCCATTCACAATATAACATTTACCGTTGCTACAAAAAGTGTCATAAGGTAGGGTTAACGCGTGACAAATTTTAAATTTGTCACGCGTTAACACTACCATAATACTTTTTTCTGTTAACCCTACCCTAACGCGTGTCACAAACTGCTCTGTGGCAAGGAAAGGGTAGGGTTAACGCTTGTCAGAACATAAACAAACACAACACATACAGTTCACGTGTTGTAATTGGTTACACACATATAAATGTGTGTGTTGCAATTTTTGTAGCGTTAAGGTAGGGTGAACGCTTTTCCAATTTTGTGGCAAATTTGAGATAAATGACAAAGTTTTAGTTAAGAGGGCGAGGGGTTAAAATTTTTTACATTCAAGAGGAGGAGTTAATAAGTTCAGTAGGGGGATTAAGGGTTTCAAGTTTGTGGGGGCAAGAACTTTTTCATGACTTAAAATTTATATATGTATATATATTTATATGTATATATATTTATAAATTTATGGTATAGATTTGCATCTATAAAAATATTTACGTATATTGCGAATATGCAACACATGTATGTTTCAGATATGTTGGGCTAAATAGCGGATTCAGCGAGATAGGGGGGACTTGTTATGAGGTGAAATGGTATGGTCCCTCCCTACATTACATCATATTTCCCCCTCAGAAAATTTTTTGGTGATAAAATGGTAAGATCTCTAAAATTTTGACGTTTAATAGCATTTACCAGTCCCCCGTCAGAAATTTCTGAATCCGCTTTAATTTTCCAAAAAAAATCTCGTATTCGCTAAAGAAAGACAAATAAAGCAGATAAAAGACAGCAGCCGGCCGACTAGTACTACAACATAGAATCGCACAATAGTGTGATATACGGAAATAATATATGTATTCTTGCCTCAGGTGACTAAGCCTAAGCGAACAATAAGCCTAAACCTAAGCGTAAGCCAACAATAAACTCCCACCCCTAAAATTTTGAATTAACATTTGTCTTTGAAAATTTTCACTGTAAAATTTTAAACCAACAAAATTTTCAATTTTCCTCTAAAATGCCACAAATTTTGCAATGCGTTAACCCTAGGTTAACGCGTGTGGTCCACACATATAAATAATATGTGAGTTGTATATAAATATATAGAGGGTAAATTTTGCGTTAGCCCTACGCTAACGCGTGTCACAAAGTGCTCTGTGACACGCGTTTAGTGTAGGGTTAACAGAAATAAAGTGTTAGGGTAGGGTTAACGAGTGACAAATTTACAATTTGTCACGAGTTAACCCTACCTTATGACACTTTTCGTGGCAAGGGTAAATTTTATATTGTGAACGGTGCATTACCCTTAAGCATACATGCATAGAAAAACGTTAGTATTCATATAAATTTGACCAAAATTCTTCATAATCTGAAAATTTGGATGTTGAGACAAAGAATGACTTCAAAAAAAGTTAAAAATAATAATTATTAACCTTAAATACAGTATTAATTGAACTAAAAATAAATAAAAATGCAAATTACGTTGAAAGCTTTACCCGCTTACCCGCTTCACTTTTTCTTGATTGCCCTTCAGCTTCAGCATTTTGATCCCTAGCCATAACCATCATCGACTGATGATAAGCTTTTTCGTCTTGAACACTTATCGGGCCACTAGAATTCGTCTCATCAACATGGTTTTCAAAGCCTGCGCCTACTGTCACCCCAGACTTTTTGGCCGATCCACGAATCTGAGTACGAACAGTATCCAACTTTGGCATATTTTGGTTGTACGTATGCGAGTATCTTGTTTCATCGCAACGAGATTTCGTTTGTTCACACTGAAACACCAAGTAACACAAGAGAAAACTACTCACATTTAATTATCCTGTAAGCCTGCAAACTTTTCCCTTCGTATATTGACTGCTTATTTTTAAAAATTAAAATGCGCAGCATAAAATTAAATTTTGAGCACATAAAAGAATACATGGATATGTTAAACTCTATTCAAGCATGCAAGTTTTCGCAGCAAAAAGTTGCACGTGCCACTTGCATGTGCAAGTTTGGTCAAAAACAGCTTTGAAGTTTTTGCAGCTGCAAATTATTCACTGGGAGTTCGTGCTATTAAATTTAATTCGCACGTGTGAATGCAGTTGCAAGTCGCTTGAATTTCTTGCACTTGCGTTTTGATTGGTTAATCCGAAGACATGTTGTTGAGCACTTCTGAATTAATTCAGCTTTTTAAATTTAATCAAGAAGCTTGAATTAATTCAAATATCAAACATGTTTGATATTTCGCAGTCTACGGCGATTGTGACTTGGCTTGTTTTGCATTTTTATCACTAAATAGGAATTGTATAGGTATGAATGCGTTTTCAAGTCGAGAAATTTCGAGTAGAGCCTTTTTACGCGTGAATGTTTCTTGCAGCTGCCATTTTTTTAAAAATTCATACGAAGAACTTGCAACTGCAATTTATTCATTATGAATCTGCGCGAAGATCTAATTCATAGGCATGAATATCATGCTTGACATTTGTTGCAGTCGTTTGCAAATTATTCATATAAATTCTTGTCAGTATTCAGAATGAAAACATTTTCTTGCAAGTACTTGCAGCTGCAAGAAACTTGTGTATGTTGCAGCTGCGAGTTCTCGCTCTCGGTGCAAAAACTTGAACGTGTGAATAGGGCACTTACTGCAGTGATCCAATGTGATGAAACGATAAACTTTTTGTTTTTCTTCGCAGTTTGATAGTCTTTTGCTGTATCATTCGATTTGCCCTGTAAGCAAAGCAATAGTCAATATTAAAAATAGTAAGTACGTACTTTACTTAGTAAAATGTTCAGCCTTACCCGGGTCTGACGATGACGCTTGAACCCATGAACCAGTCTTACGAATGTGGTAAGAAAACGAAATTTTTTTACTGTTTCACTCGTATCCCATTGTTGTCTATACAGCTATTTGTTCATCACTGACACATATCTGTATGTCGTATAGGTATATAAGCAGAAAACAGAATCGTATGTCAAGCTGACACTTCAAGCGATTTATCTCGCTCTCGGAGTTTCGCGAAGCGTTTTATGTTTTGTACTTGCCACAATATTTCACTAATTATTAGCGTTAGAAGCAATCTAATTTTAGCATTAAATTAAAGGGTTTATGGGTGCGAGGAATCTGCGTAGACTGTTTTCAAACCTCCAAAACCGATAATTGAGCAGTTATCTAATAGATAATTTGCATATTACCATAGTTTTATAATCCTAAATTAGGACTTTTTGAAATATTTCACTAATTATCAAGGTGAAAAGCAATATAATTTCAGCACTAAAGGGTTTTAGGTGCGAGGAATTTGAATAAATTGTTTACAAACATCGAAAACCGATAATTGAATAGTTAGCTAATAGCTAATTTGCATATTAGCTTAATTGACAAGACAAAACTAGGACTTTTTATATTATTTCAATAATTATTAGGGTTTACTGAAGGTTTTTGGGTGCGAGGAATCTGAAAAAATTGTTTACAAACCTCCAAAACCTATAACTGAATAGTTAGCTAATAGCTAATTTGCATATTAACTTAATTGACAAGACAAAATTAGGACTTTTTAAATTATTTCAATAATTATTAGGTTGGCTGAAGGGTTTTTGGGTGCGAGGAATCTGAGGAGATTGCTTACAAACCTCCAAAACCTATAATTGAATAGTTAGCTAATAACTAATTTGCATATTACCTTAATTGCTTACGTGTGTTCGAGCTTCGCTCAATAAATGTAGTCCCACTACGACTGGTTATAGCAAACAATAATCATAGCCCCGGGACAGCTGTACTATAAACACGCATCAATCAACGAACGGCGCATGGTATCTTATACAAATAAACCAAGAAAAAAATTTACATTAAAAACAAAATGTGTACACGCCGCTTCAAACTTCCATCTGTAGTCACCGCCAAGCTTTAAAATGCGTTGATGCAAAGCCTGTTGTTGGCCTAAAAAGATCAACACAATATAGCAATTGGTCATATTTACTCACGGTGCAAGTTTTTTTAACTTCAATTTCATTGAACCTGTTAATAATCACCAGCTTATTTCCGATTTATGGTTTTGTTTGAACCGCACAACGACATCAAATTTTAAACAATTGGAATAGCCAGAACACAGACAAGCCATTTTACACTAACAATTCTTATTTGAACAACAATTAATGTTCAAAAGACCTATTTATTAGCTTATTTGCATCATGCGCATGATGTCGGCAAAGGTACGGAATATGGACCCCAGGAATATAATGAAAAACAGTTTATTTTACAGATTTCAGCGAGCTGATTTCAGCGGTACCCTTTTTAAGGCTACAGGACACCCAGTTCAAAAGTTATGGCCTTTAAACGTTAACCTTCCACTATATAAAACATACACCAACCAAATTTGTATAACGAATAAATACGAACATGTGAATGATAGATACATTCTCTTCCAATCTGTACATGTTTGCACTATAATTTCGACGGCCATACTTTTGACTGTTGGTCATGCAGCCACAAAAGTAGGACAGTTAGACCCAGCTCGTCGAGATCTAAAGGATAGGCCACTTTTTGTTAAATTCCTAAGGGGTCCAGATTCGGTACTTCCGCCTCTGATGTCTTCTAAGAAATAAACCAGTTTACTAACCTGATAATTTTTTACTGACCACAATGACACAGCCAGTCAGTGGACCTTTTCTTTGAGGAGTGGCGCCTGCATTATTAGAAGCTGTGGTGTGCGAACGACCGGCGTTATCCGTGATAGCCTAACAAAAGGAAGTGTGATAAATTTAATATCGGTTTCCTATCGAGCACAAATAATTTTGACTTTAAGACACTTTACCAAACCGAGGACAAAAACTATGAATGAATATTACCAATTCATATTATACGGTTGTATGATAACATATGTAAACCAATAACGAATCGTTCACCATAATTTTGTTAATAATACAACAAAAGCTGTTAGATCCTCACGTACCTTACATAAGATTATATCCTCACGTACCTTACACAAGATTATATCTTATTGTTAATATTACGAAAACGTTTTGGAACTTGGATCATTATTGCCAACATCGAGTTATTGAAGTGTTTGTGTCACTGTCAGCACAAATATTGCAAACAACGTATAGAATATCAACTAAAACCCATCATATAAGCCTAACTCATATTACCTGCCCACAATCTGGATTATTTACTCTCTCAATTTTCGAAGAAATCGGAGTCATTTCAACTCCAGCTGAGCACTGAGCTTGGCCTGCATCAACGGTTTCCTGGTCGACAGTGAATCGTTCGTTCAACTTTGTGATGCCTCTGACAATACGATCCGAAATTGTCTGCAATTAAACACAATCAATTTTCGGTTGAAATTGATGTATTTAGATAAACAACATAACTGTGAGAATGGTTATTACACGCCAAACCGTTTTGGGATTTTTGTATAAGGTTGTTAGCTTTACGCCATTTTTCGGTTTATAACACAAAAAGCTACTCTTCGAAACTTTCACAAAATGTAAAATCTTTTCCAAAATTCTGGTTACGCTACGAACGTCTCTCTACACATCCGTCTGTGGATAAACATTCGGGGTAAACGTTGGACATCCTGCCTCGTTTTGTGCATTTTGACAAATATCTTTCGCTATACGCCCTTCCCACACACCCAATATTCCCAACCAACGCTCAAAACGACTTGTCTTCAAAACCTCTTGCCAAGTATACAACATCTTTTAACATTCTCATAAAAAGTTTCAACTTTGCTTCCCAAACTTGCCGGACTCAAAGGCTTTATCCCAACAGCCATATCCGGCGTTTCTAACCCAGAATGCATGACTTTCATGTCAAACGCAGCATGAAACGAGCGATCTGGGTCTAGAAACTTTGTCGGTGTAGTTACGCTAACATCCATCACGCTTTCACCAGAAGTGGAAGACACAGGTCCGCCGTTTGAAACCTGACGATGGTGTTGTGCACTTAGTGTGCAACTTCGACGCAATGCCTGAAACCATGGTTCACAATCATGGTTCACAATTTGTTGTTCAGCAGTTAAAAACCTAGAGACCCAGCACAGTACACCAAGAATGAGATTCCGTTAACCTATGTATCGATCTTCAACCTAAAGTCCGAATTTATGGATCTCATATCAAAAAGGAACACAGTAACACATACTTAGTTATTTCCAAACTTACGCAACTGCTATCAACAGAGTACAACACAGACTGCGACTGTAATACCCAATTCATACAAAGCCTAAGGAAAGAAAACCAGACCATTGCAACAGAACTCCACCTTAAAACAAATTGAACAGAATCGTTACATTACTTTCACTCTATTGTTTACTGGCAACATTTCGTTAACAGCCATACTAGTAGCAGCGTTTAGCTGAACAGAAGCACTTGGCTTTACTGTTGCAACGTCATTTGAGCCTCCAGAATGCTGTTTGACATTGCTTCCGCTACTAGTGCAAGGTTTCGGAGTTGTACACAGCCGTGGGTCAGTGGTCAAACTTGTACTTGGTTCAGTTTCATCACCTAAAACAAAACTGTCAAAGTTATCAACATAAATACTTTGCTAATGAAACCATCGATCGACAACTACAATGTCAAATCTATCTCTATTGCAGATGCCCCTAATCTGGGCCAAGGCTGAAATCTGGACCCCAGGACGCGTCCAATCTTTGCATAATTATCCATTTCATAACTTCTCAAAATTATAAATACACCGTATAAATACACCGTAATCATTTATTTTGAGAAAGTTTTAGAACTAAAAATCCATCCTCTATTCACTTTGTAACAAGACCAACTAGCGATATTTTGATCTACTAACATTCCACTGCCACTTCAACCGAATAGCGTTCTTCAGGCAAGACTTTACCTTCCCGTGCGCAATGTACCAGCCAACTAAAACATAATTTTAACTACAAAAGCAATAAAAATCTTAAACAAATATAACAATAATAAAGCGAGCACGACGCGAACAGAACGCAGCTAGATTCTGTTTCAAAATTTGCGTGGAACATCGACTCTTGACTAAGTCACCTTCGCACAGGGTTGTGAAAAAATTTCAATGCTTACCTCTCACATACATATCAAACGATAATGAAAAACATTGCTAATAGAAAGCCTTTTCAAACTTAATTTCGCAATCTAGTGGTACAAGAGATTTTGTGGCACTAATGACAAAATATAATAAACGACGCACAACAACTTGAAAACTAACTCCTCAGATACAACTGGGGTCTTCCATTTCACAGCAGCGTTGTATTTTTCGCCTTCAGGCTTCTCCGCAATCAAATGTGTACAACGTTTGAGCATTTGACCCCCGTACGTCTTGTCGCTTCGTAGCAAGTAATTTTGTACTCTAAACTTACAAACCTCAACGCCTTCACAATCTATCACTACTGAAGCTCTCTAAGTGTTAAAATACACCGGTCATAATAAATTTTTGCTAAATAAAAAATTCTTGCAGCCCGCTGTGAAAATACAAAAAGTAAAAAGTACGCTACAACCACTAAAAAGTTATATTACACCTGGCGGCCACAAACTCACTCAGCACCCAAGTATTTGGCCAGACTTTCTATAGCGCTTCTTGTGCATGACTTAAACTGTGTAATCGACAACACCATTCCAGTCAGAATATTTTGATTTAAAACAACTATTTGTCGGTATAAAGGACACGCGTCTATCGGCTGCAACTGTCCAATTTCGACAGAATCGTACTGAAAAAGCAGACCTGGTAAAATGACGAAGAGCAACAGTACTCATCCATTTAGCAGTGGTAACTAACTCAAATAAAAACTGGTCATATTATAGAAACGCTTATTTTTAAATTACGTCTGTTCTAAGAAAAAAATCCAAAATAGACGTATGTTAGAGGTCAGATGAATGGTTGTCATTACAATCCAGCCACGACTTTTATTGCGATAAAACCAAATTACAACTGCGAAAAAAATTAAACCACGCCACTATCGTTATGTGATTACCGTCAAGTAAAATTTCTATTAAGGGTAGCGCTATACGTGTTGCTTATCCAATTTGTATACAAAAATGCTGCAATTTACGGGGAGCACCATTATAATTAAAACAGCTACATACCAACCAAACTTCAGTCACTTGAACAACTTTGGCTCCATTGTATCCTATCTGTGGTTCTGCAACTATCATAGGAACAACAGAGTAATCAGCCGCAAGAACATTTCGCACTACGGCTCCTAAACAAACATACAATGAGAACTGTAAAATTTTAAAAACTAAGTTCACCTTAAACAGGTAAAACAGATGTTATTTCCGTTTTATGCATAAGACTACAAACCTGAAATGAAATAATATATAATGTTTTTAAGACATTAATACACTACACCAGGAAACCAAATCTCGAAAGGAAAACGTTAACCAGGTATCAAATATATGGTGAAAAGGGGTACGAGAGAATGAATGGCCCCATCAGTGTTCAACCACATAAACTGCAAACACATTCGCTTCGAGCTGAAAAATTTTCAAATACTAAGCTTTAGCTGTTTCACACCTCTGTGAACTTTTCTTAAACGCCGTATCAGACAGAAGGATATTTTATGTTTATCTGGTCGTCTGGTTTACAAGTTATATTTTGGTTGATGGAAACTAAACATTCTACTAAAAATGACGGTACAAATAAAATAGATTGCATGAACAATCACCGAAACTAAACCATCAACGGCAGATTTCGCTTTCGCGAATTATGAAAGTATAAAATACTGCAGACTATGTAAATACCTATCTTGAACTAAGATTAATATAGCACAAAAGAAAATAAAAAAGATATATTATATGGCTCGTATTTTTAACTTTGTAATTTTTTAACTTTCCGGTTCCGGTATTTTTCAAATTCCGGTTCTGGTTGTCATTCTGGTGGCACCTTGCATATAACCAAAGTATTTTTCATTTTAAAAGGCAAAATAATGTCTGTAGAAACGCTATTTGCGTTGATCAAGCCTGTGCCCAGAATTTTTTTGCACTTCAAAATCCTTGATACTCAAATATGTGATCTCAAAAATATAGCAAAATATAGGATATTGCTCGAAAATATAGGTCAGGGAACACAGAACAGTTGGCCGTTATGTTTAAGTGCATGTTTCAGCAAAAAATAAGCACTCTAATTTAGTACAACAACGTGTTATAATATGTAATAGTTTTGTTTGTATTAGTAATAGCTGGAATTCCTAGTTCTTATTTTTGTTATTTCGACCAAAAAGCGAAGCGAAATATCGTGATTTTTGTAATAAACCAAGGTATAATAGCTAGTTATGCTATATTTTTCGGCGATAAATAATTGGCAATGCTGAATACCGGAGTTTGATATCTAGTTGTACTCTGTAACCCACCCCTCCTCACAGCATATTCTACAAATGATAGACGGCATAAATTTGCCACTCTTAGTACTGTTTTGGCTTCAATGCAAACCAACCTCCAGTATTTTGAATCAAATCAGTAATATCGGCAAGATCAGTTTCCTCTTCGATGTAGCCTACGAAAAACCTCAAACCGCTCAGAACATCACGATCCGACTGTTCGGTGTCCGAGCCAGAACGGCCTTGTAAGGACGCGTTTCGTATTTGTTGTTCTAAGTGTACTTTCGTTCCTTCACCACTTTCTCGGTTCTCCGAGCCCCGTTGCGACCGTCGCAGTTGCTGTTGTGATCCCTGTCGGCTACAGTTGTCTTCAATCTGAAATATTTAGGCATTGTTAGAAAATGATTTTTAAAACCTATATAAACAAAATTTCTTAAAGATGTTTCCGAACAACCTATCTAATTTCGTCGGTAGTTTCATGGCACTAAAACTTGAACTGAAACAGTTCGATGAAGTGTTTAACCAGACTTGTGGACCTGTTGATAAATGAACATCAGGCTATACCTTATTTAGCGATAACACGACGTTACTCTTTGTTCAAACAAACTACCAACAAGCGTGTGGTTCGCTATGGGGTGATCCCTCACTGGACCAAGGCCCCCAAACTCGATTTGCTCCTGGTTCATGTAGCCAATCGAGCTTTTCTTCTTGTTGAGTATTTCTATTGTGTTTATTGCCTAGAATAGATAGTCCCAGTAACCGACATTTTCCATAACACATTTATCCTATTTTACTTGTTCCGATGCAACCGCAGTTTCCTGCGCAACGCGTAAGTGTTGTTCATAGCCGTTGCAGTTAGAATTTCCAGCTGATTTTGACTTTAACGTTTCGCTAGAATCCGTTCCTGAAACATTACCAACTACTAGTAATTACTTAATACTGACCGCAGTCCGTTAACACGTGGCCTGATATCAGCACAGTTTGACCCCGCTGGCATAAACCTATGTTAAACAAACAATCGTTACTCGGATTTGGCTTTAAAATTGATCAAAACAGACTCAAGACATAAACACATTTCAAGCAATGGAAAAGACTTAATTTTCATTTTCTTTTAAATGCAACAAGACCAGCAGCTATAACAATACCTTTATGCAAGTTAATCTAAAAATATTTATTCAAAGCAAAACAAATTTTCTAGCCTTGTTCCATGTCTTCTAGATATTGACTCAGTACGTCGTCTTCTTGTACATTATTTGCATTTGAGTTGTGATTTAAGTTCTTAACTCTCGAAGTTTCTATTCGCATCTCAGAACTACTACGCAAACTGAAACACAAAAGATATTTGTTGCGTATGCGCAGATAACAGTAGTTTTGCAGTGCGTTATGTCATAACACAAACCAATAACAAGTGAGAGTCTCAGCATACCAAAACCCTCGTAAACTCCCTGTGCTTTCATTAGAAAAAATACAATTACCACCAACTAGGATCATTATCCACCGTAAATTGGGTAGCCATTTAGTCAGTGAAACAAGATTCAGAGATTACCAAGTTTTAAGTACTTATCAGCGAACGGTTTGTAAAGGCACTCTGCCCTTCGTAGCGAGTTACCGTTTAGCAGGAATCGGAGGCATAGTCGAACCGTGTTTCCTTTGCTCATCGCTACAATCTTCGCTTGCTGCAATCTGATTGCCTGCTACGCCATCCCATCTATGTACCAAATACCGTTCATTGGCTACTGAATGTCCAGCTTTGAACGACGCAACCAACCAACGATAAGATACTACGTTTGGCGTCAAGTGTGCGGAATTTAGTTGCCCAATGAGTTTTTGAAGCTCAAAATTGCGAGTATTTTGCGCAGCTGGCACAATGATATGGGTAACAGACGATGAAAGCGTGCTAACACGAATACCCCCACCTGAAATAATATACTAAGTAAAATGCAAAACCGAACTGGGTTCCATCGGAATCGAAAACAATATATTTCATAAAGTGAGCTAGCAAATTCGCCGTGTGACATGTAACTTAGAGTAAAGCGCATATAACATGTTTCAAAGACTGTATCAATAAAATAAGATTAACAATAGAATACAGTGCGGAGCGTAACATACCAAAACAATAAAAAAGATACCTGCATAGACTGTTTACAAACCTCTAAAACCGGTAATTGAGTAGTTAGCTAATAGATAATTTGCATAAGTATTAGCCAGGGTGCAACCGGAATTTCGGTTCCGGTTCCGGCATTTTTTCACCTTCCGGTTCCGGTAAATTTTTACCGGATTTAAAAATTTCGGTATTATAATTTGGCCGTTTTCTTAACTTTGCTAATTTTTAAGAATCTCTTTTGAAAGCCACTTGTACTCCGAATATAAGCCATTAATGGTGGATTTCACTTCATTCGATGATGAAAATCTAAAATACAACAAATAAAATAAATACCTATGTTCGACTAAGGTTATTTCACAAATAATAGAGCAAAAAATAAGATTAAAATGAAATTTTGGGTGAAATGCATTTTTCACTTTCCGGTTCCGGTTCCGGTAAAATTTTCAAATTCCGGTTCCGGTTCCGGTTCCGGTAAATTGTAATTCCGGTTGCACCCTGGTTAAAAGCAATCTAAATTCAACACTAAAGGGTTTGTAGGTGCCAGGAATTTGAATAAATTGTTTACCGACCCCAAAACCGATAACTGAATAGTTAGCTGATAGCTAATTTGCATATTAGTTTAATTGACAAGACCAAAGGGTTTGTAGGTGCCAGAAATTTGAATAAATTGTTTACAGACCCCAAAACCGATAACTGAATAGTTAGCTGATAGCTAATTTGCATATTAGTTTAATTGACAAGACCAAATTATGACTTTAAATTATCGCATTAATTATTAGTGTTACTGAAGGTTTTTGGACGCGAGGAATCTCAATAAATCGTTTAGAAACGTCTAAATCTGATAATGAAGTAGTTAGCTAATAGATAATTTGCATATAAGCATAATTGATAAGCCTAAATTAGGCGTTTTTGCAATATTTCACTAATTATTAGGGTTACAAGCAATCTAATTTCAGCAATAATGGGTTTTTGCGGTTGGAACTTTAATCTAAATCCAAGTTCCGTTTATACCCTTGATTTGATACAAACGTTGCCATTTATCCTTTAACAGAACGTGGCCAATTTTGATTACGTATTCTGTGCCCGCAGTATATAAAATGAACATCCAAAACGAAACTGGTATTTTGTAGGCAAAATATTAGAACCTAATGTTTTAAAGCCCTGGTTGCTTCACACTTCAGAATTTCTCAACAACATTTACAGATGCCTAGAAATTCAAATGAAACCTTTACAAAAGAATTTAGCATATCGACCACAGCCATATTTGTTAACATCATCATACCTGCACTAACGATTTTCTTCAATTTATCGAGCTGCGGCCCACTAAACCCACAAATGTAAATATTGAAATTGTCCAAAAAATTCCCTGATGTTGTAATTGTTAGATCCAATTCCTGAAACAAAAACAAAAGGTTGGTTGCACTTTTCCTTAGATAACCGTGCCATGTGCTTATTTTACATGGCTTCCAGTTCCAAGGCATTGCATTGGTATTCATGGGTTTTCGGTAAACTTACTAATGATCTATTCCGCTATTTCATATCCAAAATAGAAAGGCTTACAAATCATCGTGATCATATATCGCAATTATTTATCGCTTCGCACCTAGGTGCCACCCCCAGCCAAAGTTAAGTTGAAACTTTGAGTCGACCAGTAGCGTTCTCTTCGGATCTAGAATGCAGTTCTTACCAGAGCCTTATCTTTCAAGGTTCAATTCAAAAATTTATTTCAATCCTCAGCCTAAAGTTCAAACCTGAATCGGAGTTTCTGCCGAGCCAGCAGCTGTAGTAAGACTTTCACGGTCTTCAAAATCAACAGCCGACATCGTTGTATCATTATTATCCAACACATCCACAGGATCTTCTCGGCGAGACGCGCTGTCTATCAGCTGTTTCCTATTCTTTTTGTTTTGAGTAATATCTAATACAATTACATACAACTATCAATAATTCACGAAAACACAGCGTGCCCTAGCTACAAATGTAAACATTTACCACATCACAATTATTTACAAAATATTTCTCAACTATCGTAAGGTAGTTTAAAACGCAAACAATGAATAAATGTAGCTTTCACCGCAATATTTAATATTTATAGGAAATCTCTGCAAGAATTTTTCAACTGGAGCATTACGTAACGTTAAATACAAATATCGAAGCGGAGTTTCTTGTGTTACGAACTGTAGAAGTTTCTAAAACCATGTAACAAAAGCCTCAAAGGCTAAGTGGGTTATCCCTAACACCCTTTTTTCTCCGCGGCCTTGCAAAAACCATACCTTTGTCGGAAAATTTTTTGCTAGAAACCGGAGTTTGCGCCGATTTCAGTTCAGGGATATGTGCCGGTGGTCCCATTGGCATACCCGGCCGACTAAAATCTTCTGCTGCTGTTCGTTCATTTTTTCTAGATTTGTTAATACGTGGACTCCGCCGGGCACTGCTTTCGATTGATTGCTCAGGGTCAAACCGAGATTCGTCCACGTGTGTCACACCAGCTGCCCCACCTGGATGGTCTATAAAATCAATTCTCAATGAGCTTCACAATAATTATGGCTACTGCATGAACAGTAGACCATATGTAAATCAGATTTCAAGTTTTCACTGCAAGGCTGAAAAAAATTACAGCCAGTCTTAATTGGTAAAGCTGATGTTCCAAGGTTGATAAACTTCCTCATACCAAGAACTCGCAAATACGTTACAATACGTACCTGTTAACACCGACCAATTAGGATTCGGAACCGTTGATGCTCGCAATATAGCAGAACATTCAAGATCAACTTCTGAAAGAAAACTACCGAACGAACCTTTACAGCTATAACTAGTGGTGAGCCGACAATAAAAATTTTGCCGATGCCAATTTTCATTGTTAAATTTGGCCGATGCGGAACCGACACTAACACCAATTTCAATATATAATACTTAAAAAACCGTCAGTAACACTGTGTTACACACTCATAAACGAGAAGACTATCAACCGTAAACAACTATAATACCATAAGAACGGTTCCTTCCATTCATTTTTTCAGACACAAAGGCGAGACATCGTGTTATGATCAGAGGCAGTGCAATACGCCACCAAGCGGAAACTAAAGCCTTGTAACTCACCAACCAAAACGTATCGACATATAATCGGCAATTTTTTGCAGTACCGATGCCGACACTCGCTAATGTACCGAATATATCCATGTCACTAATCTGCACATACTTACAAATAACCAATTTCAAGCGTAATTACCGATTGATTCTTGCTGCAACCCGGAAATTTTCGTAAATAAGGCAACAGCACTTTTATAGGGCCAATTAAATGCTTCTAAACAAGGGTACTTCCGATTAATTGGCATATGTAATAATCGGCATTGTTCGTTGAGGTTGTTGTTGTAGCTGGTTCAGGAACTGAGCTCCATGACGTGGACGAGACAACAGGCAATCAACTTGCTACGCCGTAGGCTTGGCTGGACCGTTGAAGAAATAGTGCACGTATTACGAAAAAAACAGCACATCCAGTGCAGCCATAACTACTAATGAATAAAATGGTGGTACCAACATACCTCCAGGCTTATTTCCGACCCCTGATCTAGTTGGAGTCGAAGTCTTTTGTCCGCGAGCCACTGGATATTTTGTTGCGTCTTCACAATATCCAGATGCAACTGAAGCGGTCAACCAATCATAGTTCACTGTAAGTACATTCCACGCTTTTGCGACTTTATACTTCTCAGCTATAATTAACATTCCAGAATTGTATCTAAAATGTACCAAAACTTTGGTATTTGCATTTAGCAACCACTAATCAGGACCGTGTATTGCTAAGAGAACATGTCATCTAAGCAAAACCAGAAAACCTTGAACTTAAACTCTAGTAGAACAACATATCCCAAAACCTTTTTAAATCCAACGTATTTCCTAAAACTTCGTTAACTTTGAGTCTTTAAACCATTAAATACGAACCAGATGCACAGCATATCAGCTCCCCACAAGTCACATGCTCAAATAATTTTCGAGCTCATAACTTACAATGTGGATTTAGTGCAATTAAGTGAGTGCATTCGCCTTGATACATGTTCCCAGCATAACTTCCACCTGAACAAAAATAATTTATTATTAACGGGCTGGCTTCTCCACAGCTTGAAAATTTCCGCCGCGGGCGTTTCCTGTGGGGTCCCAGGAGTTTCCCGGGGGCAGCTGATTTTGCTGGGGGGCAGTTTTCCTGGGGGGGCCAGATGATCTGGGGGGTCCTGGGGGGCAGGCTTAAAATTTTGCAAACCGACTTTTTGGACCATTTTTTCATTCTAGACCGTATTTCCAACTCAACTTAAGATTACTCATCGCTCAACATGACAAAAAGTTCTCGCAAACGCTAATAACAATAATTTTAACTAATATTACGTATATACTGACAACTTAACCAGAAGTTGAAAGAAGCACAATTATATAAAATATAGATAATCTATAATTGAAACTGTGATTAATATATATTTTGAATATTAGTCACAGCTTCAGTTTATCATAAGGCTCAGGCGGGTTGAACTTGCTGCTGCAGGATACTTTCGAATGCTGTGTGCCCTGAAACCGTCTTTATATAATTGTGCTATTTTCAGTTCATTATTGAATTGTATTACTTACTACGGGTATTTATAACGCTATTAAAATTTATGAGTACTCAGCGTAATATAAAATCATATTTTGCCGAATGTCCGCCTCAAAAGAAGTCCAGGTCTTTACGTTTTAACATTGAAAATTTTTGACCTAGAAAAGTCCTGGGGGCCCCCAGCAAAAAATTTGCTGGGGGGCGGCCGAAAGTTCGCCGGGGGGCCTTTCCTGGGGGCGGCAATATTTTCGCCGGGGGAAAATGAAAATTTCGAAAAGTGCTGGGGCTCCCCCCCGCTGTGGAGAAGCCAGTAATATCAGGTCTCACCTTGCATTTTGTACATGTGACATCTAAATTATTATAGAACCATGAGTAACATGCACTCTGAAAAAGATTCACTAAGCGCATGCTGATTACATAATAAAACTCGGTGTCTAAGAAAATTTAGTTCCGATTCAGGTGTAAATTTTCTGTTTCGATTCCGGGAAACTTTAGTTCCGCTTTGCACGCTGGATCTATTGTAACCCGAGTACGTATAGTCATAAACGAGTGCTCGAAATACCATTTCATTTTAGGTGGTGCTGTCGTGTTTGTATATAACAAGCATACTGTTTGGTTCCACGAAGGCGTTAAAATATAAGGCTCATGTTACTTTTAGGGCCATCCCTGTTTCTGTTGGGTTCGTAAAAGAGCATGCTAGTATATAGACTACATTTCTATGCTTAGGTTTAGGAATACCCATTCAAAGCTTTATTCGTGTCACGGAATCAACGAAACACTCGTGCTCCACAACAAGTAAACATAAGCAATAGCTCGAACTTTAATGCAACTGCATTTTTACTATCAAAGCATCCTGCTCAACAGATGTTCCAATTGCAAACTCATCTCATACTTTAAATTCCAAAATTAAGTTTCTTAAGAAAATCAAATGGAACATGTTCACTCAAACTCAATCTCAAATCAAAGAATAATGAACCGCATACTCAACCGTGTGATGCTTCGTCACTAGCTAACAAATAGGGTGACGCTAAATTTTTCATCACGTCCGGTCAACGTGCGGTATCATACGCGAATTACTCACGTCAGGGTGCAACCGGAATTCTGATTCCGATTACAATTCCAATTCAAAACGAGTTACGATTTTTATTCCGATTGCACAATCAATCGGAATCAGAATTTGGAAATTTTAATTTTATCTTACTTGTTGTGATACGTTGCATAATTTAGTATTATTTCTTTGCACCCTGACTCACATGCTAATTTTGTTTAACCAGTGTCCGTCACAGCTCCCTCAACCACCGTCATACATCAAACGCTCGTGACCTATGCGGACGAATGTACTGTGCTTACATCAGGCCGCCATTCAATCACTTTACAACAGCCTGAACAATTACCTGACCAACCTCAACAACTGGTCACCGAGTGCCACCTGCAATCGAACACCGAAAAGTCCATGGAAACTATTTTCACTACATCCACAACCAAAATCAACAAGTTGGATGTTCGTATCAACGGCAAGCTGTTTCCAACCAGCAAAACGAAAAAAAAGTATTTGGAGACACTTCTGATAACATGTTAACCTTGACAGCCCACGCCAAAGAAAAACGGGGAAAATCCGCGTTAAGAAACAACATCCTATTGCGCCTGTCAGGCAATTCGTGGGGTCAAATCAAGCAAGTGCTCTTGATGATATACAAGACAATCAGCAGGCCTACCCTGAATTATGCAGTTCTATCTGGTCACAACAACTCGGCGAGTCTCACTGGAATGAGTTGCAAACAACACAGAACGGTGTATTAAGAACTACGTATCACCGGCTGTCACTTGATGTCAGACCCAGAACATCTGCACCACGAGACGAAGGTCTTCCCTGTACGGAATCACAATATGCTGTTGTCAAAGTAGTATCTGCCATCGTGTTATCGAGATGACAATCCCTGCCACCACCACATGCAAAGGGCTTGGCGTAAGCGCAGCATCCGCAAAGACCTGTAACATATCCACGGCGAGAAAGTCGTGTATTAACGCCTCAGCTGCAACGGTGCACCTCATGACGCAAATCACCTGTTCAGCATGGTGGCGCCGAATCCACGACCTGACCAAATCAGAATCCATTGCTAATTTGCAGAATCCAAATCCGAATGTTATATGTTTCAAATTTAAGATATATCTATAATTTGTTCCAGAATATCAACGCAATGCCAGCCGAATAACTTTTAAACGTCAATATATTGTGCTCGGGGGTGGAAAGGTGATGTCCGTCGGTCCGTCCATCCGTCCGAAAAAATGTCAGGAACCACTGAACCGAATTTGATAAACTTTTTTATTTGAAAACGTCATCCAGGGGTGTTAACCTCACATTGGTGTTTTAAAACTTTAAGCCGTTTATTAGCTATTTCACTGATTATTCAGGTTACAACAATCTAATGTCAGCAATAAAGCGTTTTTGGGTGCGAGGAATCTGAATAAATGGTCTACAAATCTTCAAAACCGATGATTCAATAGTTAGCTAATAGCTAATATGCATATTAGCGTAACTGATAAGCCTAAACTAGAACTTTTTGCAATATTTCACTAATTATTTAGGTTACTGAATGGTTTTTGGGTCTGAGGAATCCGAATAAATTGTTTCCACACATCCAAAACCGATAAATGAATGAATAGATAGCTAATAACTAATTTGCATATTAGCTTAAATGCGTTCGAGCTTCGCTCAATACATGTACTCCCAGTACGACTGGTGGATTCAAGTCAAAAAAATCAAAATCAGCACCGCAAATTTTGGCCGAACCCGAATGCAAACCGTTGTTGCCACTCTGCTGTTCACCTGACCAAGCAATCTAACCACACTAATTAATACGTTCCTATGGGTGCAGCCCAAGAATGTAGCAGAATTTCTTGGCCTCGATACGGAAGCGAGCGATCAATAGCACACGTGGATGGCTTCTATAACAACTAAAGTGACGGGCGTTGACAAACGGCGATGCACGACAAGTATAGACCACCATTAATCATACAAGCGATCTACGGCGCCTAATCCAGTTAAAATTTCTGCAAAAGTAGGTCAAATCCAATGTGAAAAACATCGTGCTAATTTTCAAACTTCGCCAATCAATGGCTGACACCAACATGAAAATGTCGTTAATTGTTGTAAAAACAAATTTAATCCAACACAAACCGTTAAAAGTTCTCCTCACTCAACTAACCATGTTTCTCGACCACACGTTTTATTGTAGTTCGGTGTTGCTGATCAAAACCAGAGCAACACACGGTCAAACCTTTGAACGGAGGGCAAATATATCGTTTCATAAATGATTTTTCGGTCGCTGAAAATTCTAGAATAGCTTTCAGTTGCACGTCTGCGGAAGACACTTTATCCCATGCCGTTGTTACCCATTCCGGGCAGACGACTGGCAATTTCTTTTGAGCACAAATCTGAAAATTTCACGAAAAATTCATTTACCGTACAAATGCAAAAACATTAACAAAAGCTTCAGTTAGTTTAAACGGTAGTTTATGGAATGGTTCCAACAGAATCAGGAATTAAATTTTCTGCCAAAACAAGAACAAAGCAAGAACCGGAATTTAAACTTTTTTAACACCGTATCATTGTTTTACTTTTAGTAAAGTAGTTAGAAACGTGCCTTTAGCTAGTGCGATTTCTTCCTCATTTTCTTCACTCTCATAATGTCACTAATCAATTCAATTTTTTGTAGGTGTTCTGTTGGAACCTTGGTTTACGTTCACATTCGTACAAAATTTCAAGGACCAAAAATAGTCTACATAAACCTCTATCTATAATAACAGTATTCCAATGCAGCACTGAAAACGTTGAATAGGTGTTTACCTTATATTTATCAGATCCAACTTCAACTGCCACCAAATGCGTACAATTATCGTACAACGCTTTTGAAACAGAACCACCCATATAACTTATCTTTTGGGTTATTTCAGTCTAAAATGAAAAACTTTTCAGATGCACAGTAGTTACCATACCAATCTGCTAAAAATAAAGGACGACTCCAGAAAACTCAATGAACAAAATTGTTTCTATACAAGGAAAACTTTTACATTGTGGACGAAAGTATTAAGTACTATGAACCGGTGTCCGAAAGCTATGAATGTATGTTTGATGCTATTTGTACTGATATTAGCACATTTTATAACTCAAATGCCTCATAAAGCGATTTACATAATATGTATAAAGTCTTGTGTTATTTGTGCAGTTGGTGCATATGTGGAGCAAGGTTTCACTACACAAGGAAAGACGGTCTCGGTCTCGGTATTTCGCTGGTCTCGGTCTCGGTTTTTCTGAGTCTCGGTGGTTTGCAAATCAAGACCAAAGAGGTGAAAACGCGACGAACAACTGCTGTTAGCTGAGCTAGTTTGAGTTGAAGAAAGGGTGTAACATTGTTTTGCTCGCATTTTGGACTAAATATATATTCGTGAACCACTTAAAATTGGGTACTTGTTTACGCGTTAGCTTAGGTATGGCCGTGGAGAATTGCACAGCACAAGCAAAGTGAACGAGCCTTTCAAAGAGTTGATCACCAAGTAATGTTTTCATTAATATTGGCACTGATGGTCGCATATAATCCGCTTAAGTTCATTTTCATTCATATGCGCGCAACGTCTGTTATAATTGGAGCTGGTGATAGTGTGGTGAAAGTTTTCAATCGTTGAGCTTGTGCCACCGTTCCTATGTGATAAATAAAGTAAAAAATAATGTTCAACGGCGAATTATTAGTTTAATTGTATGAATTGAACCATACAAATATTCAAACTTTTGTTAGAAAAATCTTATTTCTATTTTCAGTAACAGTTAAAAATTGACCGGGACCGAGACCAAAAGTCTCGATATCGGTAGGTTGGGACTTGGGACTCGGTCTCAGTCTCGGTCTCGCTTTTTGACTGAGACCGCCCATCCCATTGACTTTTTGCAGGAAAGAAAACGGAATTTAAAGTAATTTTCATCGCCGGACTACTATTCTACTTTTTAGAAAACTGGCAAAAAAACATTCATTTTGAAACAATTTTTTAAATACTTGCCACAACACAGTCAAAACTACTGTTCCTGCGCCCTTAAATGCAGCAGCAAGGACAGGAGTCGAATACTTGGAGAAGTTATGGTGGAACCTGGTGCGAGGAACTTTTAAACTTAATCAAGCCAAATTTTAGATGTGTGCACTTACTCTAAGTCGCGGTGCAACATTTGAGCATGTCGCCACTACGCCTTTCATGGCCCAGCAGTATAGCGGATGAGACAGGTCTTGAGGAAAATGCTTGAAATTAGAAAACCAGAATGTGTGTTTACTGCACACAAACGCAAAAATTCAAGTAGCGGGGCGCTACTATTGGCGCATTAATTTACTCAACAAATGTATGATCATTTCATTGCACACAGTAAGATAATTTCAATCGATCGATAAAAACGACGCATAATATATACTTACTTTGCACAAAAACCAGACGAACACAATAATAATATTTTTTGGCTAACATATAAGTAATTTTACACGTATAAATAACAAAAAACATTTTAATAGCAAACATTAAAACAATAACCTTTGACTTCTCCACAGCATATAGTACAGCTTTTGGGCTCATAATCCTGAAGAACAGAAGACAATTGAGTAAAGGTAAAATATATGTTGTTAAAAAACAACATAAACTTGTTAGATAGATATTTTATTAGTGACAATGTACAACAGCTAAACAGGTAGGCTCTGGAAATTGTTCCATCATATGCTCCAGTCCTTGTGAAGCAGGGCTTGCAGCTTTCCAGATACCAGCTATAACCCAAATGAAAAAGAAACACACAATAAATTAAACAATCCAAGATATACGAATTAAACGCACGAGACATTATAAGTAGGTGACTGACAGCAATAAATCGGAGGTAATAGGGACAGCCACTAATAAACACCTATACAAAATCAATTTAATTTAGCGATATTCTATAGTTCACATGTTAAGATCGTACGTACTTTAATAAAAGATTAGGTCAATTTTGCTTATACGATCTAAAAAATTTCAAAGAAGTGTATGTTCTGTACTTCTTTTTCTTAAACCTTCGATCTGAAACAAATTTTACCACACAAGTACGTACTTATCTTTAACTTTGAAAAATAGTAAAATAACATTGTTCGCAGCTTACTTCAGCCCGATTTTTTGAGCGTGCGCGAAAGCTAAACAATCGTTGTCGAACGAATTGAAAAGATAATGATGAAACTTGCAGTAATCGTTTTCGGTTAACTGTAAAACATCATCTTCTGATACATCAGAACATTGAATTTCGCCATCTCTGAACAACTAAAACAACCAAGCTAAGCCATACGTAGTACGTATACACTAGCTGTACACAGTTTATCTTAGCTCTTTCATTAGAGACTTGAGCAAAAACCACTAAATTAACCTTGGAATATCGTCGAATTATGCATTGTCAGTCTAGGCAGGAACCGGAACTTCAGACCTTTCCACTAAGCAGCTGGAAAAGCAAGTTATGGGTGGTTTCAAAATTGCTATCTACCGCGTGTCAGGCATACGCTGTTACCATTGCACCACGTAGCCCGCATCTCCAACTTTTTTTTCGTCAAGCATACGTATGTAAACCGTATGCTGCCGGCAAGCATACTATAATACAATGATGCATACTACACATTGTGTATTTGCATATATTGCATATACTCCATGACAAGCAATAGCATATACACGAGGACAAGCATGTCTGACATGCTTACAGGCCCCAATTTCCAACAAGGTCGTCCCTCCACGGTCCACCCTATTTTCGACTGGATACCGTGTTCATGTTCATAGTGAGGCAATTTGCCATTGCGTCATGGAATAGACCGCATCTCGGTGTAGGTAGGAAACGGGACTTCAGATACTTCAACTAAGCAGCGGGAAAAGAGGGTTACGGGCGGTTTCAAACTGGCGACCTACTGCGTGTCAGTCAGACGCTGTTACCACTGCGCCACGTAGCCCGCCTCTCGTCGAGTATATGTCCACTGTATGCTGCCGGCAAGCATACTAAACAATTGTAAACAAGAGATATGTCAGTATACAGTTTAGAATATTGGGGTTGTTATTCAACTGGGCGACTTCATCCAATTAAAGCCGTAACAAGGGATTCAATCTCTGATTTAATACTACGAAGCCCGTCGAACTCGCTAACAGTAATAACTAGGGTTAAGGTTTCATGAAGAACGAATACCAGCATTAATACGAACAAATACACAAGAAATACAACTAACTTACAGATACCCGAGCAAGCTTTAACTTCCAACGCGCGGGTCACCATATAAGGTAGGTGTACTTCTTGTGTATTTGTTCGTACTAATAGTAGTATTCGTTCTTCATTAAACCTTAACCGCAGTTAGTTCTGTTAGCGAGTTCGACGGGCTTCGTTGTATTAAATCGGAGATCGAATCCCTTGCTACGGCTGCAACTGGATGAATTCGCGCAGTCCTCTAGCAACCCCAATATCCTAAACTATGTCTACTAATATATCCCTACTTTACATGGTGACCACGATGGGATCTCCATGTTGGCACTATACGGTCTGCACGGCCCCTGTTCGAAGTTTTGCCCAAAAGTTAATGACCACGCTCGGAGTCGAACCTCGGCCCTGTTGCGTTCGAGCCAAGCATGCTAAGACTACACCATGCGGTCATTGCAACAACTTCTTATAGCGGTATATGTGCACAAGCATAGGCAGGGCAACATTTGCTTTACATACACTTACGTGCACATATACCGAAAACAATGATGTGCACTGCATATATTTTATATGCACCAGCAGGACAAGCATGTCTCACATGCTTACATGCTTTTTTTGAAATTCCCAGGTTGCGTTGCACTGATTACGAATATGCCAAAATATTGGCGAAAACAATTCCCTGCAGTAAATGGTTCTTTGTTCAGTGTACGCCCAAGACACATATTGGCTTTTGTAAACACATAAGCCGCAACCAAAATGAGATGAAACGTCCAGACATCCAATAAGAACTGACCTGAACAGCTTTTTGCATCCATTCGCTTCGCGTTTCATTTGTGTTCACAACGCAAAGTATCTTTAAATGTTCGGCAAACGCGTCGGCCTCGATGTCAGGTGCATTAGTCACACTTTTTTCGTTTGGTGCAGTTTCAGTAGTGCAAGCTTTGCTACGCCCCATTTTAACAAAAATTTAAGTAATTATTTAAGTAATTTCCTGAAAAACAGCAATTTTTCGATGCTTTAAGGTACATTAATCTAAACTGTAAAACAAATCAAATTAGACGAAGACTACAGATCATTACAGCACCCTGAGAAGAGCACTGCATCAAAATTTAGAATAAGCTGTATGGCAACCAGTGCGGTGGCACAACGGAGAACAATGGTTGTTTGTTTCTATACGAAGTTTATGAAAGCTAACATACAGCACATAGCGGATTGGCGCGGCTAAAACAGTACTAGCTTAGTGATTAAATATCAATCGGAAATAGTAATGCATTAAAACAGTTCGCCCTTATAAACCAAGTAGCTACGAAAACTCAGCGGTGTACCAAGAAATTTGAATTGCAACGGCTCAATAACTAGCCTAAGCCGAAACATAAAGCCTGAGTTTTAAGTGTAAAAAACTAAAGGTTACTTGAAGTAAGCCGAAACATTACTCCAAAGTTTTAAGTGTAAACAGCTAAAGGTTACTTCAAGTAGCCCCGTAAAAAATTGGTTCGCAACTTAAAGTAACATGGGCCGGAATGTTTATCAGTCATGAAGAGCGAAGACTGATATCCGATCTAGTCCTTATAAAGTTGGATCCGACGTGCCAAGTCCTGAAGTCGAATACAGGTTTACGGTAAAATTTTGGTCTGTTTATCGAGAAAAAACTTACCGAATCGAAGACCGGAAATCGTGTAATCGTATATCTGATTACAGTGAAAATCGCAATTCCCAGGGTGTACCGGTTATCCGTTTCCGTTTCCTGTAAAAATCGGCATCCGTTTCAGGTTTTGTTTCCCGTTATTTCGTTTACTATCGGTTACCGTTTAATCCTTTTGTATTCGATGTCAGTGCAAAACGGGGCTTGAAAATGCCGGAGCCGGAAGGAAAAATTTGATTGAACCGGAGGTGAAACGAAATAGTTAAATGTTTAAAATTTGGTATTCAGAAAATTTCTTGAAAAATTGCAGCCGAAATTGATAGTACATCTGCCTGAAATTCTATCGAAGCCGAAGACAAATCTCTGGTTGCAAGCTGCCGCATCGGATATAATTTGAAAATTCATGTGTGTGGTTAGATATCTGACCTGATGCTGCTAAAGCTCGCAAGACTGTTTTTACCTTTGTAGACTGATCGTTTTATATCCGTAATGTGTATATTCCCAGTTCAGGGAAAGGGTTGGTTTGCATACCTTTGTGTGCAGTGACTCAAAGCTTACGAACACGAAGCGAACTAATTTTGTTTACTAACATATGTAACAAATACATTTTACTAAAAATGAAATTATAAACAACCCTGAGACTCGCTTGTTAGCAAGAAACTAAAAAGACCTAAACAAACATACAAACATAATGCAAGAAGCAATAAAACGGCAGTGGCGGATCCAGCCAGTGAATTGTGATCTCTAATATGACTTAAGACAGTCAAAAATACAAAGCGATTTTCGCGTTTTAAAAAAGCGCTGTCATGTCATTGATGGTAAAACAGCATTGACAAACACTAAAAAGCGGTTGCTTAATAAGTACACTGTAAAAAATGCTGAGTCAAATTGACTCTCTCCGAAACAGGCTTTTCCGGACTACACAAACTGAGTCAAAATTCGACTCCGCCTGAGTCAAATTCGACTCAAAAGCTTTTGATGTATTTTTGCTTATACTTAAGTAATATGCTCATTCTTACGCTTACGCCTTAGGAATATGCTTATACTACTGTTGCGGCCCTGTTTTATATATACATTCGCAAACCAGTCTCTGTGTAATAATTTTAATACAAGTTAACCCTTCCTCACGTGAATATTTTCAATTTCATATGAGATGTAATTTCAAGGTAAGATTCGATCCCCTGTCTCACGGGTGAGAGGCGTTTACGATGACACTGTGCTATAGGAACTTGACGCTCGAGCCCGAGTAAGCTCTCACGTCTTGTGGAAACTTTGCACTGCGCATATATGTTATAAATGTTAAACACTGCTCACAGTGTGTATTGCTCGCACATTATTGTATTTAGTTGCTCATAGAATACTCTATGAGTGAAAGGGATAAACTTCGAATACGGGCATCACTAACTGATCGCGCGTTGAGCAATAATAAAAAGGCAAATAGAAGTCGACGCGTATTACTGTGCGACGGTTGTTTAAAAGTTTCCAACAGAAAGTTGACATTTCAGATATTTGTAAATTTTTGTCGCCATCGATCTAAAAATTTAAGCACTAAATGGTGGTCTTCTCATACCCAAGCTAAACCAGACATAAGTCTTAGCCAAAGGCTTAATATCCTAAATACGCCAAAATTTGAAAGCTATTATATATACCAGTGGTAGTGGTACTACACGTATCGAGCGAAACTTGAACCCAGTCGCAGCTTTTGACAATAAGCTCTAATGTAATAATGGGAATAGTTATGCGAATTACCGAGTATCCTTCTATTTTACAAATATACTGAACTATATACATATTTAACTTTTTGTTAGCTAAAACCCTACGGAACGTGGTGTTATACACCGACAAAACCAATAGTTATAAAAATATAATGCATTGAATATTATAGTTGGCTTGGCATAGGCAAAACACTAATTAGCGTTTTAGCTAAGTAATTTTAAGTGTTCCAATTTCTAAACGTTTTTAAATTTTCTATGCCTGAATACCCTAAAGCCGACAGCGTACAAAGCAAAACTTTATAAAAATGACAATTTTCAACTCAACTATTACAGTAACAATAGGCAACACCTATTCATTTATCTATTTCGGTGGTTTTATAGACAATTAATTCAGATTTCGTCACAGTCAAAATTATATATAGTACAGAAATTACATTGCAAGGAACTCTAATAATTAGTGGGAAAATGTAAAAGTCTTATGGCTTAACCAACTATGCAAATTAGCCTGTACTGTGTAAAAGGTTTAGAATTTTAACTCCACAATGCGAGGTTAACACCCCAGGATAATACACTTTTCAACATAACGCTTATGCAACATAAAATAAACTACTCAAAAAACAGATTAACGAACAAAGTAGAAACAAAATATGAAACAATTGTACCATGAGAAATGTCGGCCAGAATCGATATATAAGCGATAATAATATTGGCTGGGTTTCCGAAACCCTTACGAGTTAGCACTTAAGTACAGGCTAAATAATTACTTAACTATTTTAAAGCAAAACTGTCAGTTTCTTGTCATAATACTGGCCGTAAGTATAACTTAAGTAAATACTTAAGCAAGATTTCAGAAACCCAGCTATTAAAAACTAAAACATGCAATGCAGAACAAACATTAGTGAAACATAATTGCTAAAAATGAAATATTTTAGAGCCTTTGTCCATTTTGCAGTTTTTGCATATTTGAGTTTTTCACGACCTCCACAGATCATTTCATGTCCAAATTTGCAAGAAATTTCGGCAAACTGCGTGGAAAATAATAACCATGTTTTTTCATGGAATTTTTCAAAAAATTAAAATTACCAGCAAAATTCTGTAGAATACTAGCAAATAAGCTGTTTATACCAAATTCATTTTCGGATCCAGAAATTTAAGGTGAAGGAGGTGATACTTTTTTGTTTGAATTTTTACAATTTTTAGCTTATTTTAGCAATTTTTTTCATACTTTAAATTTTTTACGTTTTCGGTTTAGAAAACAGATTGAGCTTCAGATGAACTGTTTGCATTTTAAAATTTTCCGCATGGGCCGTGCGTGGGGCCAGTGAGGATTACATCCCAATCCACCAGTTGATTCTCCGTTGCCTTGCCTTTGATTACTTTTTGGTTGTTATTAAAATTACGAGTCACTTTTAAGGACGCCCCATTTTTAAGCACGATAGCAATAGGCCCAAGCTTTGAATTTATCCCTAAAGTGAGTCTTTGAGTTAGTAGTTTAGTTTAGGCGTTACGATCTTAAGCTTGGATTTAGGAATAGGTTTGAATCCAACTGAAAACTAACTCTACCGAAATCTGTATTAAAAGTAGAGTTAACCTCGGATTAGACTTAAAAAATGTTTAGTTCGCCACAGCTCCTAGCGCATTTATATATTAAAACTGGAACGCCCCATATACGTACTTCGGCAGAGTTTCAGCAGATTTGGATATCAACAAGATTGTTGACGTTTTCTTTATGTTGTTATTCCATAAGACTACGCCTGTTTGCTTCATGTGTATATTGTCTATTTCAACAAGTATGTAAATTGTATATTGTCTTAAACAGACATCAATTTTGGGACGCGTCGTACAAAATATTTGCATAATACCAGTAAAGTAATAAACGAACAAACGAATATATTTCCAAACATATGTCGAAACATTAAAATGAAAGACCATAGCGAGAGATGCATTAAAATACCCATGCCATATAAAACAATACAAATTTCAAAAAAGTTAAATTTGCGTTCAAAATGTAGCAGGCACGCGAGAACAGGGACGTCAAGGCAACGACAGTAGGCAGGATTCTATTTTGAAAGACTATTTTGTAAGTGTTTGCAAGCAAACGTATCGAGCGAGAAGATTTTTTGACATCTACAGATTATTCTACATCCTGTAAAGTAGGGTTTTTTGAGCTTTTTTAAAAGAAGTTTCTGTGATATATCCGCCCTTTGCCTCCGTTGTATACGCCTCTTGCGTTAGGGGTGTAAGTCGACACCACTAGAAAAATATAGGAATATCGTTGACGGCCCAAAATGCACCAAAACCAAACTTTCCTGTTGCAATTTAAAATATTTACTGCACAAAGTGTGATGGCTTCTTGCTCGTGAGCTTTCTTTTAACCCTTTCTCACTTGAATATTTTCTATTTTCCCTGAGACATACTTTATGCTAGGATTCGAACTCCAGTGACTGGAGTGGGAGGCGTATACCATAACCACTCAGCTATAGGAGCTTGACGCTCGAGCCCGAGGGGGTTCTCACGTCTTGTGGTGATTTAGTACAATGTATACGTGTTGCAATTGTTAAACACGGTGCGATATATATTATTTAACGTATATACGCTGCGCTGAGTTGCCAATAGGCAACGCAATGTGAGAAGGGGTTAAATTCTATTGAATTTGACTTAAATACGAATAAAAGACTTCAATCTTGCGTCGATTTAATTTGTGTCTCTGCGATCAAGCTTTTATATATCAATAAAAAGAAGAATTATAACGAATTGTAATATAGTAAGGTAATCATCAGGATGTAAAAATATAGTAGAAAGAACAGAAACGGATAGTGGTCAAAATAACGGAAACGGAAAACGGGTAGTGAAGTATAAAAGTTTCAAAAATGTTTTATTTTTCTGACAACATAATTGAGGCGTGCAATATATTCACCGATCTTTACACAGTTGTAAACAAAAAGCGGCAGATGTATCGTAATTTTTGTTATTTCGGATGAAATTGTAATATTTATTTCATTTGAATCGAGTAACAAAAAATTGCGAGATATATACGTGATTTATTACTAATTTGGAATGTAAAAATAACAGAATTTCCCTTATTTCTACAACAGAAACAGAAACTGATCTTTACCGGAAACGGATGTCGGATTACACCCTGGTAACCATACTTCCAACTATCAAATGCAAACACGATTGACATGATCAGGACTGCGGCTAGTAGGGCATCTGTGCCCCACCCCTAAGGTAAAATCTGGGCCCCGTTACTACGTTTCACCAAGTGGAGCAACAGCTTATCCAAAAACAAAAGGCACATACGCTTGGCGCCATATATAATGGCAGGAGCAAATATGTCAGCTAAGCTAACGAGAACCCAAATAAGCGCGAATATTGCAATGCTTAACCTGAAATGCGCCGAAGGCACAAAATTTTTTTAAATCACATGGTCGATCGGAATATATCGATCCCCACTCGTCCGCAGGATGGGAAACGGGAAGGGCGGTAGCCGCAACACTGGACGGAATGAACAGTGGAAATGATCAAAAATATAAAAAACGCCAATAAAATCTAAAAACGCAAAAAATACACGTCAAACCAGAAAATATTGTCAGAAAATCATTGTTATGCCAAATGTCAACGGAATGCATTACACAATATAAAGTGACAGTAAAATGCATGAACAATAGAGTTAAATGTTTCATTCCTTCCGGAAGCTTGCCAGAATTTCATTTCGGAAGGTTTTATAATGTCATGCAAAAGAAAACTTATGACCGCTAGGAGGCACAAGATTATAGTTGTATATCAACGGTAGGAATTTTATAGAAAAACGTGAGCCGGCTAAAGGCGGTATATAACTATTTAAGTTCTGCGCTGAACTTCAATGCCATATACGTAGTTCAATTAGAAATAATTATCACTTGTGTTCTTTAATTACGAAATTTGGATTCTTTCCATTTACAAACTTTGATTAGAAATATCTTTATGTTGATTCTAACCCAAACTAAGACCCTATCTTATTCCGGTAATTAGTATATTTAATCTACACTTGTTGCCCTCTAAACCGGAGTGGTAGGCATACGCAACGCAACTGAATCCCCTGTAGCGGGGGTACCATTTCTGGTCGACCCAATGCGTCGTTCACCCGTGCAAGCGACACCATTGTGGCCACCACTGTTGCAACTCTGATTCAACAACGGATTAGTTGCATCTGCTGCGGCAGTTTTCGATGCCTCAGCAGACGCATCGCCATCGTTTCCAACAGCGGTGGCAACAAAGTCGCCGCCGTGATTCGACGGCGACTGATTCGTCCCAGCAACCAATCGGCGTCGAGTCGCGATATTAAAGGCGGCACCGCCGCCAGTAGTCGAGCCGTCAACGGTTACTCCAACGACAGCCAGTGGAGTTGAAATGGGCGACTCGAGTTGCTCGTGATGTTGTTGGGAACATATTGCGCCACAATATTCTTTCCACAATGCCCCAGTTAGCTCCATAGCGACCATTTCGCTAGAATGAGACGCGATAAAACGCAGTATGAGGGCACCGTCTGGCCGAATAACAGAGTCGGTAAATCGCCAAAGAGTTAAGCGATCTTCAGCGGTGTTGGAAACATCGGCGACGATTCGAAGGTATCGAGAAATGATCTGAAAAACTTTTTTTGGTTTATTTGTAGCCTAAAATTTTGTAAAATTTAAAAATTTAATTTTTGCTTTTCTGTGACAATTTGAACTAATTTTGCAGGACAGAAAATCGCGACCCTCGTCACCGTTTATGACAAATTTTGATTCATGAGTTTATGATGACGGTAAAGTTGCTTTTGTAGTTATTCAAATGCTATTAAAAATATATATTGATTGTAGGCACCAGCACCTGAGCGATAAATTCGACACGGTTGCATACAGTAGCGGTGTGACCTTGAAAGTTTTCTGGGTGTCCTTCTGGTAGCATATTCGCCGATTTTGGTGTGGTAAAGTTTTGTAAGCACTACAGTATTACATCCGCGGGCGCTGTGGGTACTGAAGTATTACTAAGTAACAAACAGTTTATAAACATCTCATATCTTCTACTGTTCATTTTCTAACAGCTTGAGGGGATGGAAAACATTTTCGGCGGGGAATACGTAGATTTTTTTATCAACCACAAGCATGGTCACAAATAGCGGTGGCGGCTAAAAAATTTTAAGGGGTCAACTCTTCCAAGCTGCCAGGTACTCGAGAAATGATTTACATTAAACCGTGGCGCAGGGCAATTGGCGACGATAAGCCAGTAAAACGCGTTCGCAACAGTTGCCGCCGCAACAAACAACAACCAAAACCAAAGGAATAAATAAATCTTTTCAGTGAACAAATTTATCATTAGAACACATTGAACTGAATGCCGATGAACGTTACCCAATTCTCGAACCTGAAATGTGCACCACAACACATTGTCATCAGTGATGAACTAATGAGAAAATGAGGTTGAGTCGTTAGCTATTAGCCGTAAAACACATCTTTCAGGCCTTCATATGAAGAATAACCTGGTTAGGGGTTAATTTTTAGAAATAAGAAAACTTATATGCATCGAATGAAAATATTACACCGAACAGTGTCTTAAAGCCTATAAATAAATTTAAGCATAATCCTAAGCGTAATCGTAAGCCTATACCCGAGCCTACGCATAATGATAGGCGACGAATCGTTGTAGTTGATAAAATTTCGGATTACAAGTGAGCGGTGGACGAGCCGTCAGGCGACGAATTGTCATGATAATAAATAATCCGCCGACAAAAATTTTCTTATTACACCAAATCTTTTTTTTTTCAGTAAAACATTATTAGTTTCCAAAAATTACTGCAAAAATTGGACCCTGGCTCACTTGGAAATCGCACATTGTGACGCGCGGGAAATGTCCCGAATCCTGCCATTCTCGGCCGTTGATTAAATCGGAAAAGATTTGAACGCCCCAAAACGTATACGCGGTGCCGAGAAATTCGTTCAACAGAAAAAATTGCCCGATAACATTGGCGACGTAGATTAACTGTAAAAATTTCGGACACAATTTGTAGCAGGGTAAACAATCGGAATGAAATTTTAGTGGCAATCCGAATTGGAACCTCAAATTGCAATTTTAGTTTTATACTAATTTTATTCCTTATGCAAAAAATTTTCAAAAACAAATTGCATTTTTTGTTTGCAGCAAATAAATTTGAAGTGCAAGCATGCGAATTTATGATATAGGACAAGGTTTAAAAATTATTGAACTAAAGAATATAAACGACTTTGCCTGTGCATTGTACAATAGCGCTTCAAGTCAAAAATATGGAACAGTTGATATAATACCAAAAAAGTCAGAATTTCTGCGTAAGGCTAATATTCGGTCGGAATAGGAATTAAAATTTAAGCCGGAACCGGAATTTGGTTAAAACCCTGGTTTATAGATTCCTTCAGCGGCGTTCCTAACATTTTATGCTGAGGCAAGAATACTGTTTGTGTTTTGAAATGTAGCCAATTATTAATGCGTGTCTATCAAACACTTTGGTATTGTGATTTTCGCAGCAAAGTTTTCAAGCAGCATCGCTAATTTAAATATGGACGCTTTTTGAAGATTCTGATGCAAATTCAGTATGTCTGAACAGAAAAATTTAAATAAATCATGACTTCACGTTAAAATTAGACTTAGGTCAAACCACTGTTTATAGTTTGCTACCTTATTATGACACTGGCAAAAATTTTAAATTCGTAATTTTACCAGATCAGGGGGGCCTCAATTCCATTTTTCAAATAACATGCGCACTTGCTGCACTGGTTTCTGTTGGCACGAAACTATATCTATATATCAGGATGCAACCGGACCTGGAAATTTCCGGAGCCGGAGGTCAACAAAACATGCCTGAGCGCATAATTCACTACCGAAATTGCTTACAAAGTCTACCGGAGCCGAAGGCAGACCTCTGGTTGCACTGTGACATATATACACACATATACATACGTACATATATAAATGCATTTAATATACCTTGACCAAAACATAAACCATAGAAACATAACAATTCCGTCGCCCGCTAGTCATCATACCACCATCCCAACAACAAGCGCTTCCTTTGGACGCCGGATGTGATCCGTAACCGGAAGGCAGTGTCGGTTGATGCCGGATCCACAGAGCATCTTGAACGTAGCGAGTCAACCGGTCGACGGTTTTGTCGCGCGCCTCAGTATCCTGCAGAGCAGCTTCTTGCGATATCTTTATAATCGCTTTTAGATTTATACCTTAAAATGTAACCGAAATTATTTAGCTAGTAGCTGACGCATCTGTACACGAGCGTAGAAGTTTTTCGAAAGGCAATGAAAAATTAATTCAGGTCTCTCGGAAGTATATAGTTTCAGTATGTATAAAGTGCCTTATTTTACGGAGCCGCAGCTACAGGGGGCATAGGACGGGCCTTCCCTCCGAAAAACATCTTCACAATTTTTAGCCGAAAGTAGTTTGGCAATTCTGCGAATTTTTTCTTCCACCCTTTAGAAGACATCGGGACCTTCTATAAGTAATTGCAGATTGCGCAGGGGGGCGGCAAATCTTAATTCATTTTTGGGAATTTCGGAAAAATATATCCCCTGTACACATTTGCGTTCATACCTGATTGCCAGCTAAGACATTTCCAAATTTGATGCGGTAAATAGAACATTAACGCTTGTATTGCGAGTACAATTGGTACCCATTGATAGTAGCCGATTTCTGCTTCACCTCTTTGTTCATGATCGTTCGGAATTGTGCTATCGAACGGTACAAAATATGTGTTACTAATGAAACAGTAATTTTCTGCGTACTGTTCCCAGCCGCCTCGAAATTGTGCCGGCACCCAGCATTGAATCGGTTTGCCAACGTATTGTTTCGCTGAGACCTAAAAAATATCCGACAAAAGTAAAATTTTAAATACAAAGCTAGAACCTACACGGACAACAGTAAATAAGCCTCGTGTGCGTTTTAGTTAAATCTATAATGAAAATTAATTAATTTTAAAATTACCTAGCTAGAATTGAAAAGTGTTTCGTGTTTTATATGAACTGTTTCTTGTAATCAAATGATGAGCACAAAGCCCGACAAACCAGGCATGTATTTTGATTTGATTTGACTCAAGATAAATAATGTTTAATTAAAGTCATTTTGCCAGAAAATAATCGAAAGGATAACTGAAAACCACTAGCGGATCCAGAGGGTGCCTATGCCCACCCAGTAAGAAAATTTTTTGTGATTAAATGCTAAAGTCCGTTATATCGTACAATTTTCCCCCTCAAACAATTGGCACATGTATGGCATACAGTATAAATTGCGTTTCATAACTTTTTCCAGCCAGCTCCATGTCAGCCATTTGTGGTTCCGACCGTGCCAACATTTCGTCGCCTAATGAATCTCAAAAAAACTATCCCGTCCTATACCGGCAAGCTTGACTTAAAAACAGCAACAAGTATTAATTCGCTTACTTACCAAAATAGCAAAAAATACAAGCAATGAACTTGTGATCAAGTAATTCATACGGTCAACAATATCATCACAGAGTGATGGTTTGATTGATTTAAACACGAGTTCCAGAAACGGAATACCCAGCATGGTTCCTGGAAGCTGTTTTAACCAAAATTTAAATATTTATTAAATTTTTTTAAAACATTTAGGATGTTACTAAAATAGTATTGTTAATGCGCCGTTCACACTGTTTTTTTCCTAACTCGCCATCAAATAATTTATAATCGCACAATTACCGATTGGCAAAGTTGAAAAATGCCAGCTCGTTATTCCTGCCGTAATAATGAAAACACATATAACCTTTTACACTAAACACTTTTTACACAAAGAATACGGAGTGACACGTGTTCTGTAAGCTATTGTGGTTTTGTTGTTAAGTTTTTTTTTTTTGGGGGGGATAAATTTTGGTTTTTTGGTGTGGAGGGTAGATTGTTTGTAAGTTGGTGGGGGTGGAACTGCAGGTTAATCTGGGTTTCCGTGGGAAAAGGTTGGGGAGCGGGAGAGGAAAGAAAGACGGTAAAAATTAAAATTTGTGGAAAATTTTTCCCATTTACACCTCTGTATGGCAGTTCCACTGGCTCATACAAGAGAAGTAATTCCTGTATGGCAGTTCCACTGGCTCATACAAGAGAAGTAATTCCTGTATGGCAGTTCCACTGGCTCATACAAGAGAAGTAATTCCTGTATGGCAGTTCCACTGGCTCATACAAGAGAAGTAATTCCTGTATGGCAGTTCCACTGGCTCATACAAGAGAAGTAATTCCTGTATGGCAGTTCCACTGGCTCATACAAGAGAAGTAATTCCTGTATGGCAGTTCCACTGGCTCATACAAGAGAAGTAATTCCTGTATGGCAGTTCCACTGGCTCATACAAGAGAAGTAATTCCTGTATGGCAGTTCCACTGGCTCATACAAGAGAAGTAATTCCTGTATGGCAGTTCCACTGGCTCATATAAGAGAAGTAATTCCTGTATGGCAGTTCCACTGGCTCATGCAAGAGAAGTAATTCTCGAAAACTTGCGGAAAGTCAAAAAGATATTATTGACAGGCTTTAGAATAAAGTGCTGGTTCTAAATTTGTAAATCAGTTTTTTCGCTCGATAGAACATTTATTTAATTGCAGCGGGCCCGTAGCCTATGGGACCAGGATCTGCTCAGCCTTGCAATTCAATCCCGTAGCCAACTCATCTTTGCTAGGGGGGCTAAGCATTTTTCTGGAAATACATAGTTGTTTTCGATGACTCACAAGTAAGGTCGACAATTTTCTAAAGGTGTCAGTATTCGTTCAGGACGGTCATGACCTGCCGAAGTAAAATCTTTTGCAGAAGTCTCTATTGATCTTGTGTCTTTCAAACATTTCAATAGACACGAAATGAGTAAAATTCTATATTGTTTACAAGTTTCATTAAAGACACGACCCCTTAACCCCTGTAGTACTAATTCCAAACTGCAGTCAGTCTTATCAAATTTAGAAAATTTTACACATTTGCGAGCAAACTGTCACTAAAATAGCGATATCAGCAGCTCATGATATATCACGTGTCACAAAATAAGCTCATATTTTCACGTTGAACTCAACGAGTGTTGAAATGAAAGATTTAAAATCCGACAACTTTTCGCATCAAGAAGTTTATTTGGATCAAAAGCACGAGAAAATATGCACAAGGGTTAACGCCACGTTCTCATAATCATTAAAGAATGTACGCAATACACCCTAATAAAGGTAAAGCTATAAACATGACATGTCCTATTATATCTAACTTGGTAAATTCTGCAATGGAGTGCTGGACTGATTTTGGTTTATCAGAAATTTTCAATTTTGGTCTGATATATTGACGTGAATATATTAAATTTCCGTAGCAAAATTTCGTAGAAAAATTATATACTTAATTTGTTCAAGATTGAAAGCTGAAGGTAAATCAGTGGCTCTTCCCAAACAATTGTTTTAAATAAAAGCAGCAGTGTCATGACTACCGTACCATGACGTCTCTGGGGAGGGTATTGGGTCCGGCAAAACCGATCAACCATACGAGTTAAAAAATATCCCACCTTCGGCGAAATTTAAATTATGCATTGTGTTATTCATACTTATTTGCTTCTCGTTCGCGAGTTTTCCATTGCACCCAGCATATGTGCACCTATACTTTTGGATAAACTGTTTTTCCTTTTGTAGGTAGCTTATATACTTACACGAGGCCCTATATTGTAGACTGGGGGTCTGTAATACCCAAACCGCTGCCCTAAATGCAAATATATTTCTGTTCCTCCTGGAAAAGTACGTACAGTGTTCCGAAGATATAATAAAATTTTCGCAAACACAAACTTTAATTCGCTATTCTACACGTGTTTTAGATATTTAATTGGAAAACTCGACGTTAATTATAGGCATCGGATAGTTTTCATATGCGGATACGCGGCAATTCGTACCGGATATTTATCCGGACGTGCGAAAGATTTATCGTTTCGGATCTATGGAGTTTAATGTTAAGTTTTTTAGGTTTCCGAACCTCAGGTTTTGCTCGATAAGCAATTTATTTAAGTCGTCTCTTCCACTGAAGCTTTCTTGAGATTCAAAAATATCGCTATCATCGTAAAGTTAAAGAAAAAATATACAATCCAAATTGCATTAAGTCAGCCGCCAAGGACGTAGATTATCGTATAGCATAGCTTAAAACTTCTAACGTAGAATATACAAAACTTTCATGAAAAATGTTCTTCTGTATTCAACACTCATAATTGCTTTGATAAGTACCGCTAGAAAAAACAGAAGACACCGCCCGAGGGTGGAGACAAAAAACTACAAAACAATTCAAACTGCAATAACGCCTATGCTGCTCACCATACCCGCAGCAATCCTAACTGATTGATATAGCTAAAATTTATAATTAAACAGACACTTACCGTATCTAATTTGCTAAATCTCCTCACAGTTAATTTTTAGTCAGTTTTGGTCAAAAACAGTTTGATTTTGAAAAATAATTATATTTTAGTTTCTTATAACTTTTCGTATTTATTTCACATACAAATTAGACTATTTAGAAATTTTCCATTTCTAATGGTAAAGGCTTCTTCAAGGATCAAGAAGCTATCGTCAGAAAACGTTTAAATGTTTATATATTTGATACACAACTATGAGTTGAATCTAAGCATGTTAACTTTCTTGCTTAACGAAAACTGGTTTAAACCTTTCAAAAAATGATATCAACTTACAAACTCAACTCAGTAAAATTGGCACAATTTACGCAAAAATGTGAAAAACTTTAGTACCGAAATTGCCAAAACCTACAACGAATTTCCATCAGAACCGATTCTCGATTTTTGACTGAAGCCAAAAGCTAAATTTTGGTTGCTGGTATTTTTCTGCTAACATATCAAACATTTACCAAAAGTACAAGACTGAATTCAAATTCAGTTATAAGAAGGCTTTGAAACTTTAAAACAGCTGTTCTCGTTTTCAAATATCAACCGTCTTAGCCCCACATATATGCGAAATGTAAGCAAAATGTGCATATAATCTTGACCACAGCTTTCCAGAATGACCCTAAGGTGGTCATTGACCTTTGTTGAGCTATAAGATCAGAATAAACTGCACCTTAAATGTTAAATCAAAACGTCAGGTTTGTGTACGAGGCTTCAGGGTTTAACATCAGCTGAATAATCTCTTACAACAACTTTTCCACAGGCCGTTCGAGAATTTGGACAACATTTGAGCAAATACAAAGATGTATGGTTTAAATATTGCAGGTATTCGGTAGAAACAGCGAGCCAGCAACTGAAAACCGGCTCAAATTATCCAAAGCTAAACCAGGCTTCCCCGCGAACACGAATTGTTGACAGTGTCAGATTAATGGAGGGATACGGTATGTATCCCCCACTGATCTGCCACGGTCAATAAGTTGTGATTGCGGGGAAATGTAATTTCAATCTGGGTTATTTATTGCGTCACCGAGTTGTACCGTTCTGAAAAAACTGTAAAATTTCGACGCTCAAAGTTTCCTAGCCCACCAGAAAATTCTGGATTCGTCACTGTGACTGTTGACACAAGGGGCAATCATAGAGATTTACGCCAATGTATAAAACAGACCAGCAACAGTCGTATAAGCATTTTCCTAAGCCAACGCTAAAGCCTAAGCGCAAGGATGAGCCTATATACCTAAGTCTTAGTCGAGCCTAGGCCTAATCAAAATTTAGTCTAAAGCTTCCTGCAGACGTTCTGCACCCAATCTTTACATGAGTAAACAAAATTCTGGTAATGTAGAATTATTCTTTTAATGTTATCAGATAATATTCGGCTGTGGGAGCTGGGTACAGTGATGAGATGTCCGTTTTAGAACTTGTAAATCTTTTGAACACAAAACATGCACTGCAAAAAATGGTCAATCAAATTGTGGCTCTCTTCGAAATAGGCTTTACGGGACTACACAAACTGAGTCAAATACGACTTTGCCAGAGTCCAATTTGACTCAATGAGTCGCACGTTTAACTCTGGCGGAGTCGAATTTGAGTCAGGTGAAGCCCAGAATAGCCTATTTCAGAGACATACTCAATTTGTCTCACCATTTTTTGCGGTGTGCCCCATCTTTAAATTAAATAAAACCGAAGATATATTTATATATGTATGTATACATATTTCTATGTACTTTAAATATATACTAAAGACATTTCATTCGCACTCCTTAAAAGAATTCAACATTAATACGCCGTGTTAACGGTTTAAAACTGAATATTTGACCATTCAATACAGCAAATACATATAAAATTGCACAAATTGCACTTATATACTGCATTCGCCTTTAACAATTTATCATTGTCCACAATTGCGCTAACACAGCGTAGTGGACAACAGTACACAGTTGTTTAAAATACTAAAGCAAACATACGGTTCAAAATTGTATTAACGGTGAGGTCACGTACTTTATCGATACAAACAGGGACAGTGCAGAGAACAAATTGGACGTTACACCTATTTCTTTAAAATTTTCTTGTACAAACCACCCATAACACCTAAAATTGGTTCTTATACACTCCCATCAAGTTTGATGTTATGGCTTAGGTGCAACGCTTCTGAAGCCTAAGTCCGTATGGGGAAGTACAAAACAAGAGCTGTGTTTGTTATGTCCAATCGGGCAAAACGAATTGTTTTCATATTAACGGCCAACGTTGCCCTAAATGCCGTTTCATTATCCCGGAGCAGTCATATGCCAGGAGTACAGAAAACAATTCACCCTATGCAGTTCATTTATGAAACACTTGTCTTGCTCAGCCTTAGCGTTCCTTGAAACTGGTAGACAGGAATGCTATATCCGTTTTCCGTTATTTCGATCACTATCCGTTTCTGTTATTTTTACTATCAAGACTGCCCCTATTACACCAAATTATATACCAAATTACTAGTATATGCGGTGGTCAGGGGAGCTACAATCCCCCGAGAAAAGTAAAATCTGCCCCTACTACACCACAATGGCTGGGTTTCCAAAACCCTAAGTACGATTTAGTACTTAAGTACGTGTTAAGTAATACTAAACCATTTTCTCGTTTTTAAAAGCGTACTTAAGGAAATATTTAAGTCGCTCACTAAACTTGATAGATTACAAATTTACCATTCAGGCATAGGTACTAACTTTGATCAAGTTGAAATTGTAGACTATTGCTCCCTCCTCAATAGAAAGCAAAACTATTACTTTCTTGTTCATAACAACGGCTTACATTTGGCGTTTATTTGTTTTGCTCGAAAATTTAAGTATTTACTTATAAGTGGACGACTTAAGTAATTACTTAAGTATAACTTAAGTAAATACTTAAGTAAAATTAGAGAAACCCAGCCAGTCCTAGGACAATGGGACGGTCTGTATCGTAACATGGGCCGAAACAACAGCTAATCGGGTTCAAGCGCTAACACGAATATTTTCTCAACTTCAAAGTCTGTCGCAAAGTCCAAATGTCGCTAAATTAATGTTATCGTTTTAGCAGCCTTCGCCACAAAACTATTAATGTTGAAAGATGTTGAACAAACTAATATTTCCAAAAGTAAGTCAACGATATATGAGCCTCACTCGGGTATTAGTATTAAAGTCCCCAAAATGGGCACTCCACACTTGTATCCTCTACCCTGTCTTATTCTGATCACTATACAGTAGATAGGATTTTATTCACAAAATCCATCCTGTGGATAATATTCTTCAGTTGCAATGATCGCCAAAGCTGGCTGCATTGCCATTTTAGTGCTAGAACCTGAGTATATATACCCAAAGCTTACATCAGGGGCATAAAGTTGCTTTGTATCTTTTCAAAATTGCCAAATTATTGCGCAGGTTCGCCTTGGATGGGCGCGTTAGCGTTACAGATGGAGCTCCAAACTACTCAACTTGAGAAAATTCACGTGCATCTTGAATGTTTCTAGGATTTCGGAAGGGTACAAAACGCAGTTTTGCCTATCCTGCTACCCCGTGAGACTACCAACAAGAATTAAAACGAAGCAATAAAACGGCGATAAAGTTGAGAAAATATTATAGATAGTAAACTGAAATATTTTTGCTTAACCCTTTCTCACATGAATATTTGCTATTTCCCCTGAGACCTACTTTTATGCTAGGATTCGAACTCCAGTGACTGGAGTACGAGGCGTATACCATCACCACTCAGCTATAGGAGCTTGACGCTCGAGCCCGAGGGGGCTCTCATGTCTTGTGGTGATTTAGTACTATGTATACGTGTTGCAATTGTACGCGGTGCGATATATACTATTTAACGTGTATACACTGCGCTGAGAACAAAAGCAGGTTAAATTTGCCCAACCGTAGATGTATTTTCTATCAATGGCTTAAACATTTTTAATTCTCTCGAGGCGAGTGGCTCGGGAATTGTGATAAAAAACGAAATATCCTGGAAAGAAGTAACTGATTTTTTTTATATTGTATACAAATGAACACCATATTTGCAAATTGAAGTAAAAAAATACCTATGCGTTAATGGAATTTCACCATGGTTCTACTATATCCCTTCACCGTTTGAAATCAAAATCGAAACTTAATACAAATATTTAGATTGTTTTACGCAAAATTAATCTTTTTGGTCTATTTCGAATTTTGTGCAAATTCAGTCTTTTGTTGATCGATTTAATGCCGACACATTTTTACAGAGAATTTTGTTCAATTTTAGCCTTCTGTTGAGCAATACGAATCCTCCAAAGGAGGACCCTTAACCAAAATTATTCCGGGTGAAAAGTGTGTTAAGAATAACCATATAAGAGTATTTTTATAAAACCTTTTTCGTTTTGTTTTTTCACTCATTTGGAAAAACAAAGCAGAAAAAACATACTGAAAAACCAACAACTTGTCACAATTCTGACCAGCTTCAAAAAATTTACTGGAAAATAGGGTCTGTTGTCGGAAAATATTTGAAAACCTTGAGTCGTTTAGCACTTCTTTCTAATTTGAGGGCTATTTGTAAACTGGTCGAGCAAACTCTACAGCTAGCTTTCAACAGAATTGTTGCTAAAACTTACTATGTCCAGCATTACTAGCTTATCCTGTTTTGATTCAGCAGCGATTCTGGCAAAATTTACTGAACTAGTTTAATGTGCCGTTTCTGGTTTTACGGTTTGTTATTAACCTGACAAATTCTTTTGGTTTCGCAAATTTCACTGAAATTATTAATGTATAAAGGCTCAATGTGGATACTAACAGTGCAGAAAAGTATTTGCTACCAAGTTTCAGTTGCCTATGAATTAAAATCCTCAACTTCTAATTTGGTAATATTTGTTATTGAAATGGAGTAATAAACTGCTACGTTATTAACTAGGAGTTGCCAATGTTTAATCTGTGGATTGAGTAAATTGTTCCACTTCTTAATTGAGTACCCCACGCTCGTTGCGTTACAAAATGTTTCTGAGTATATACTGATTGTTCAACATAGCTAGTGCAACTAATGAGAGTCCTTTGTGTTAAGTCAGTAACATGTTGTAATTTTTGTATTCGGATTTCAGCCTGAGAAATTACAAGAACTAGTGTGTATGTGATCATAGCTTGGAATACGCAATTTAGTTTTTGCCCAGTACGTCACTCACGTTTTTAATATTTGCCGAAGAAGGATTTTGTTCGTTGGAAACTGATGAAACTTTGTTTTCGAAGAATTTTATTTTTTAGTCTAAGTTTAGGTTTCTGTTTGTGTGCAAAACAGAAAGTGTGTAAGGTTATAAACAGGAATGTTTTCAAGGTTGTCAAACGGAAATGTTTTCTGCGGATTATTTGTTTAATTTCGGTGTAAATTATAATGGTGAGTTTTCTTTGTTCTCGCTGTTTAATAGGATTACCATTTTCAGTTATTTTATTACAATGTTGTAACCATGATGCGTTTTTTAACTATGCGTGGGCGTCGGAAGGCGCTATCAGGTCATTCGTATCAACTGTCTGCTGGAAGAAAAAAAGGAGAAATCGAATGCAAGGTCATGTTGTTAGATGGCACTGACCTAACGATCTGTCTTTCGGTATGTACCTTTGTCCCTCGTTCGGTTTAGGTTAAAAACCAATCAACATGACTTTAGCGAAAGCTTCGTAATGTTCGTTTTCAGATTGACCCTAGGGTTTCATAAATATATTAGCAGAGTATATCAAGGTTGCTTAGTCGATTGCGTGACGGATCCTGCTCTGCTCCCCACACAATAATATAATCTGAGGGGGGAAGCGCGACAAGGAACAGAGTCTCATTAAAAGTGGAGATTCCAACTTTAGTACGCCATGGTTAGAGAACAGATAGAATACTACATTACATCATTATGCCAAGACAAAAATCCTAACCGCCATAAACGATTATAATTTTATGCGAAAGATTCATTTCAATTAATTTTTTCAAACACAAACTCAAGAAAGGTTTTAGTTTCCCTGATCAGGTAGACTGATATAAGCCAAGGAGTGAAACTGATAGCATTCCGGCTGACCGTTGCGTGTAAAAAGTATCGACAATTTTTTTGCAGTGCCGATGCAGATACTTACGAAAAGTGCCGATTATTTTCGGTTCATGGCGTGTATAGTTATATTAGGGAACTGTTATTACTTTTGCGTTTGTGTTTGAAAAAATTAATTGAAGGGAACCGTACTTTTAAGTCTTCGCATAATGATGCACGTAGTATCCGTTCTTTAAGCATGGTGTACTAAATTTGGAATCGGCATTGGTTTGTGAGCGGCATATTTTCAAACATCGGCAAAAATTTTAATATCGGCATATCCCTATTTAAATGCGATCGGATCTTATATTGTTAGCTATTCAGGTATGTCCAATCTATAATAGGGACTTTTTGGAGGACGTCTGCCCGGTTTTATCCGTATACGTTAGTACAAGTGTGATTTACGAGAGGGGTGGCGGAACATGAGGCTGTTTGCCAAGTGTGGGAGGACCCGACATTCCCCCACACGCGAAACGCCAACTTAAGGTTTTAAATTGCACTAAAGCGCCAAAAAATTTTGAATATGTGAATTTTGAATGTGATACCTACGTTCAGTATATAGCTGTTTGGCGCAGTAGGACACACTTTGAAAAATTAGTTTCGTTGTTGATTATGTAGTCCGGCTGTACAGAGATTGAGTGACTACGTGCGTAAGGCGATAATACAACAGCCGTTTAAGGTAGATGTGCACACCCACGGCAACGCATATGCTACTTTTATATTATTTAGTAGTTCACTGTTTGTAGAAAAAAGCAATTGGCAAGGATTTGTACGATCAAATATTTGCAACACTCGATCTTGAAGAACGCGATTACTTTGGTCTTCAATTTCTCGACCACTATCATGTCCAAGTAGGTTTATTCGTAGTGCGACCGAATATTCGGTTTCTCCAAAATATCTACTCTACATCCGGCTTTGGTATTATAACTTGCCAGATGCTTGTTAGAAACTTCAGAATATTGAAACAAATGTTTACATGTGGCCGAGTACGTTCACATTCTTTTTTGGGTTACTTACAATAACGCTGGAAAACCTGATAAAGGGGGTCAGTATTATTATATTAGCGTAACAGTCCGTATGTCAGCGTATTCCTATTCTTAAACCCAAGTATATAATTGTTGTTATTCCTGGCATATTTCATATTAATGACTGGATTATGCTTTCACATTAAGGATGGCGCTATACACTTTAGTCGAGCGAAGTGAAACTCCAAGCGATGTTCGGTGTTTCGCGAAGCGTTTTATGTTTTGTACTCGGGGGTCGAAAAATGGATGTCCGTCCGTCCATCTGTTAGTCTGTCCGTTTATCTGTCTGAAAAGACTCTCAGGAACCGCTTGTTAACTTCCAAAACTGATAATTGAATGTGGGCTAATAGCTAAGTTGCATATTAGCTTAATTAGTTAGGCCTAGATTAGGACTGTGTGAGAAATCTGAATATATAGATTATTACCCTGTAACCTGACCAATGAATAGTTAGCTAATAACTACGTTGCATACGTATTAGGTTAATTGGAAAGTAAGTGGGTCGAGTTGTCCGTTTGTGCTTTATAAGTTTGGAATGTTTAACTCGACTGATTAAAAAGTAAGCATGTCTAAATTTCGCTCAATACATGTAGATCTACTGCGACTGGTATATATGTACGTACTGTACCTACGTGTTTTTATTGCCATCCGTGGCGAACGGCGCTAACAAGAAGTACCTATAGTGCCACCTTTGCCAGATTCGGGATATGAGGAAATTTTTATTTGCAGGTTGAAAGTTTCCCATTGAAATATAAAGTTTTTAAATTCCGTTGCGCACACCATATATAGCTGGTGGTCGTTGAGACTGTTTTGCTTAATTTTATACTAAATACAGTCATTCTGAACTTTCTATCTTCTTTCTTTGAAGTATACTATAGGGTCCGACCGGTAGCTCCTGATTCGAGTTAAAAGATTCCGGTTGCGGTCTTTTATGTATTTCATGTCAATACCGGGCTGAAGGAAGCATTAATGGAATTTTTGTAAAAGTTTCGGTTCCAGTTCCTGTTCCAGTTCCAGTTCCGGTTTGGTAGGTTCTTCAGGTAGGTTCCGGTCAAACCCGAAATGTATGTTACGTAATGTGGTTTCTGTTACTGGACGAAACGCAGCGTACAAAGGCAGGGATCGGCCGGATATCCGCTTCCGGTTTAATATCCGGCAAAATACGACATCCGTATCCAGTTCCTGTATCCGGTATAAACCTATCGGATACTTGTGGTTGTGGTTACAAATATAAAACTGTTTTCTGCACGTCAAAATACTGGATATTTTGAAGCGATACGACTATGAGCAATTTATGAATGGACATTGACATGGAATGAAAAATCAAAAACCAAAAATTAATCTTAAATCCATAAATACATTTTGCGCGACTCAAATATTTCCAACAGTGTACAAATTTAGATCCTAAATCCTGTTAACGCCCGGTTCCGTTACAAAATTCACTGTCCGGTTCCGGTATCCGGTAAAATTAATATCCGGTCGATCCCTGGTACCAGGGTGCAACCGGAATTCCGGTTCCGGCATTTTTTCCGGTATTAGTTTTTGGCTGTGTTTTTAAGTTTAAATTAAAAGATTTCATGAGTATAATGTATATATTAGTCTTGGCAATCACCGAAAATATGCCGTCGAAGGTAGATTTCGCTTCCGTCGATGATGAAAATTCAAAATAAAGCAAATTAAGTAAATACCTAGGTTCAACTAAGGTTGCGTATTTCACAAATAATAAAGCAAAAAATAAAATATAAATGAGTTTTTCGGTGAAATACATTTTTCACCTTCCGGTTCCGATAAGTTTTTTAAATTCCGGTTCCGGTAAAATGTAAATCCGGTTGCACCCTCGTATGTACATGCGTAGATGTTTCGTAATAAGTCCCGTAAATGCTTCAAATGATGCTACTGTTTTGCTTGTTCGCAAGGGGGTACCCAGTATGTTGGAAATGTGGGGTTAATACGTTTTGTATAAATGTCCAACAGAAGGTTTGTGCTACCAACCAAGACCAGCTGAAAAAGTTCATGAATCACTCGGACAAAAATCACAAAAGCAGCTGAACCCTGAGTGCCTGAGTTACCCCGGCTGCTCCCATACGTTCCCCTGTTGTGCCCGTACGTACACTATGTATAAAGAACGATCTTTTAAGTCAAATGTATTGACTACTTATTTATATTTGCATATGCCGTATGTTGTTTACAATCAACATCCGCTGTTCTAGTGAAAATTGTTTATTTAAATGCGGCATTATTTGTGTTGAAGAAAAACAATGTTTGACTTTGAAAATTGAAATGCAGGCCTTCAATATTGTAATAGAAGTTAAGTTTGTTTTTCGCAACTGGGAATCCAAGGTAAGTTTATGAGGAGTTTTGTGTAGTTCGTTCACAAAAATATCAGTAGAAAATTAGAAATTTTATAAGAAATTAATACTGTAAACACAGGCACAAAGTTTAATAAGTGAAGTTTTAAGATGGCATCTTTAAAAGGTAGCGAAAATGAGCTTCGCAGCAGCGTAGAAGAGTGTAAGAGTCATGAATGGGCATGCGTCTTAGTAAAGGGTGTAGTAGATAGCGGTTGTGTAAGTAGAAACCGGTTGTGTATACGCAAGTATATGAATAGTGGATTTTTTACCAAAATCGTATGTTAATCAGATATTATATTAGATATTGCATGTAAATTTGACATTTGTCATTGAAGCATTTACGTCGCGCAAAACTATATAATAGGTTTACTGAATTAACATTGTTAACTTAGATTTTTCATAAAAATTAAGCTTATTGAATTGCCAGCATGCAGTCGCAGCAAAATGTTAAGTATGTCCGCATATAAAAGTGGTTTTGTATCCATATTCGGTAGATTTATACGCACTGCATACGTAGTGAATACCGGAACCGGGTACGGATGTTGAGTTTTTTGTGTATGGCAATTAAACAGGTACCACATACGTGGTCGTTACCTGACCTCACATGGTCTTTGCGCTTATCATGTCCAAAAGTCCCACATCAGATCTGGTGTAGAATCGAGCAATTTGAGATGGTCGTGGCAAGTTTAAATATGCAATCATTTTGGTAAATAAAGCCTGATTTCTTAAGTCAATAGGAATATATATAGATATATACATATATACATATATATAATTTATAATCCTAAACGACATGAATAAATAATAGTGAAAAATTCAATAAAGGTGGAGCAGTTTTCCGTTTTATGTTCATCTCGTGTGTTTTAAAAAAACTGTATACATATGTATAGGTACCGAATAATGTTATACCAGCATCCGCATCCGTTGTAGTTGCATCCATGTATATACAGCTTTCCTGAAGTGTTGGGCTTTCACGCGTTTTCAGAAAATGTATACTATATTAAAGAAGACATTCGTTGACTATGATACACGCTTTAAGCTTTCAGAATTAGACAGACTATTAGAAAATTAACACCTAGCACGCAGTTCTTTTGTAGAACAATCTGTATTTGTTAAAAACAATGTTTACTTGTGCTGGAACAGTGCCCAAAATACTTATGTATGTTAGGCGTTTCATTTTTAGTAACATAGATCGACAGTAATTTATTGATCTCTAGGACGTATATATACCGGTAAATCCAGTGGAAATAATGGAGCTGAATAATAAAAAAATACTGGATGTTCTACCGTGACCGTAATTTCGATTGCTGCCTGCTGTTTAAGTTGGACATTTTTAGATTACATTTATGTACGTACGTATATAATAAATGTACATACATGTTTGTGCTCTTTTGTTGTGGTTTGGTATTTGCATGTTATGAATGTTTCTTGATTCGAAATGCGATCTAAACAATCAAATTGTACAACTAAAGTATGTGCCACATGTATTGTATAAACTTAATTTTTGCTGAAAATGTGAAATAAACCTCGTTTATGTATATAAATTGAGTACGATTGTGTCTGTTTCATTTTCATTGTTCCCACAAATAACGGCTAATAACTTCCTCTTAGTTTGTATTTCACCATCGCTTGCTATTGTGTTGCAGTGGTAGTACGACTGATTTCAGGGGAAGCGAGACGGTGTGTATTGTATAGTTTTTCGATAATTTCTGGGGTGAAGGACTATAAATTATAGTAAATATATACGTAAAAATATATCTATAGTATGGATGTATCTAAAGAACATAACGCAATGTGCTGATGCATATTATGAAATATATATACAATACATTGATGATTTTCCATTAGCACACAGTTTTGTTTTGAGTAGTTTGGCTTATGTTTAAGTGCCGAATATGGATGCTACAGGTAGATCGTTAGATCTAAGGCGGTGGTTGGAAAAAACATTTCCATGACACTATCCTTTGTCTGGTACGCAAATATTCCTGTCTAATGTGATTTTCTTATCAATGCCGTGGGACGGTACAACAATCTTGTCAAACGCACCAGTTTCACTATTGAAAAATGTCCTCTTTCCACGGGTTTCACATGCCTTAGGGTAGGGAGGGACTGACTAATTTTCACCCAGCAGTCTTGGGAAATCCTAGCACGTACGTATCGTTCAGTGTGTTTCTAATTTTCCGCTGATGTGTTCCAAAGTCTTACAATACAGTATGTTTCACGAAATTATCTCAGGGTATATCAAATAATACTGGACCATGTATGTCATTTGTATGAATTAATACGTACTTAGGCTTTGGTTTACTCGTACCTTTGTTTTTTTGACCGCTAAATTGTGACCTTTCGATACGAACTATAGTGGGTTGTCATACTAGAGAAGAGAATATGTTCGTACTTGGTTGTTATTATTTAGTTATGACCTGACCTTAGTGTTACGTATATACTTAACACAGCTCTTGAAAAATAGATCTCAGTCATATACGTATGTTTTGGTCCTTGGGCTGAAATAAAAAATTTTTATTAATATTCGGCGGTTTGTTTTTGGCTTGATGTGTAATTAAATAATATCTGTATAAACATGCTTGTATTAGGAGGATGTTAATTAGAAAAATGTTTAATCTCGCATGTGAAAATGGAGATACGTGCCTATTTTACAATATATTGGCTGGGTTTTCGAAATATTTAATATTTACTGTGCTTAAGTAGTATTTTAGTCGCTGACTTAAGTAAATATATATGTACCTAACTTCAAGCAAAAACAAATAGGCGTCAGCTTCGAACCACTGTCATGACTATCATGTCATAATTTTATGCTTGTAACTAGTCCACACAGTCTCAACAAGACCAAAGTTAATATGACTGAACTGTTAGGCTGCAACGCGTCAAATTGGGTCAGTGGCTTAAGTAGTTACTTAAGTACGATTTTAGAAACGATTAATTTGTTAAGTAATTGTTTAGCACATACTTAAATAGCTAACTCGTACTTAAGTAGGGTTTAATAAACTCGGTCATTACATGTTACTTATTTATGTTTATTTTCAGCACTGGCTCGATCCGTCAAAGCTGATAAAGAAACAAGTGCCAAGTAAGTATAAAACGTTTTAATTTTGTTATTTTCCAATGTGAATGTGTTTTTTGGATAAAAGGAAATCGAAAGTGTGTTATTTTTAATTTTTTGTTTTTATTTAATTAGATTAAAGATTAAAAAAGAATTCAGCTGTGTATTAGCTGTATTGCTTTTGGCTTTTTTGCTTCAGTTGGTCCACCATATACATTCCGATTTCGTGTCAAATTCTACTCGTCTGAACCGAATAATCTTCACGAAGAATTAACCAGGTTAGCGAGCATGTAATAATTTTTTGAGGTATGTTCGATTTTTAAGCTGTAAGTTGAAGGTGACAGTTGCGTTAGGTTAAGTTTTGTACATTATAAGTAGATTAGGAATATTTTAAATTATCTTTTGTTGTTGTGGGTACTTTTCAAACAAAACTTGCCGGTTCAAGTTTTTGCTGTAAAAGTTGGCACGTTTAAAAAGGGCTTTGTTCCGTTTTTTCAGGTATCAGTTCTTCCTTCAACTCAAGCACGATTTGCTCACAGGTCGAGTTACTTGCGACCGCAATACTGCCGTTGAACTTGCTGCGCTTGCCTTACAATGTAAGCACCATTATTAATTTTTATTATCATAGCCTGAAAAAAGTTTGGGGAGGGGCGACGTACTATTATATACTTTAGCATTTTCGAACACTCATAGAAGCAAGTTTTGTGTTAGAGAAACTTTCATGGGGAAAAATCGTTACATTTTAAAATTTTAAAAAAATTCGGAGATGGGAAGGTCGAAAATTCCTCCTAGCTACTTCTCTGAACCGATGACACAACATGTAGGATGCAACTAGATGTCATCCAAATACCATGAGTCTGAATAAGTGTAGGTCGCAGCTAACGGTCGTTACCGTAAAGTAGCGGCACTGTGAGTCGCCACTTATATTAAACGTTCTAAGGATAAGTTATTTAGTCGGCTTCATTACTGAAATTGCATTTGGCATATCGTTCGTAACGGTTCTTCCACCATAATTATACATTGTGGCCCTATGTATGTCTCCACCTGGTTTTGGCTCAATTGCGATACCCTGATTGATTAGTGAATTTGGCAGTGTAATTTTCAATATTAAATTGTTAAAGCTGAACTTGGCGACTACGACCCGGAAGAGCACACACCAGCGTTCATATCACAGTTTCGTTTTATTCCTGAACAAAGTGAAGAATTTGAAATTGAAGTCGCAACGCGATTCGCTCATTGCCGCGGTCAGACGCCGGCTCAAGCAGAAACTAACTTTTTGAATAAAGCTAAATGGTTGGATTTATACGGCGTCGACATGCATACGGTGCTGGTGAGTACGAGATTTATTCAGAGAGGGTCTGTTAGTGACGGTCGCTTTTGGTTTTTGTGAAATTTCAAGATTTTTATTTTTAAATTTAAATGCCAATTCGGTTACCAAAATGGTGCAAATTGTACAGGGTCGTTGAGGATACTGTACTTGTAAGTATAGGTTTAGAAGAGTATCTGTGAGAATTAATAGTTTTGGTGCAACACTAATTTAAGAATTTAATTTCGGATATACTCTTTTGGACGAATCCAGGTATATAATTAGCGCTAATAGTTGCATTTAAATGATTTATTCATTGTATAAGGGCATTGAGCAGTTGTAAGCGGGTAAAGCTTTTGTTTCAGGGTAAAGACGGAAACGAATATAGCTTAGGGTTAACGCCTACTGGAGTTCTTGTGTTTGAAGGCCGAACGAAAATTGGATTGTTTTTCTGGTATGTGCCTTAAGGGTTTCATGGTATTATATTGCCTTTTATGGGACACGTCATTAAGTTTAAAGATGGTTCAGTGAATTGTTGCACCCGAGTTTGTAGCGAAGAATATTGGGTTAGCAATATATTTGAAAATTAACGATAATCTGGTTCAGTATGACTAACCTTTAGCGTAGGAATTAACAGGCGATGTACAAGTACTTCAAATGTATGAACTACAGTTAAGGTCCCTGAAATTATAGAAAACTGGTTATTATCGACAATTAATTGCAATGTTTAAAGAGGTTTGGCTACATTTTCAAAAGTTCAACCGGCATTTGTGTTGTTTTGTATTTTGCGTTTTAGGCCTAAAATAACGCGACTTGATTTTAAGAAAAAGAAAATGACACTCGTTGTTTGCGAGGACGACGAAAGTGTAAGTTTAGTTTGTTTTTTGTGCATCGTGCGACAACTGTTTTGAGTTTTACAAATATAACTAGGCCGTGGTTTAATCGACGTCAGACTTGAAATCGGTATAGCGTCGTGGGATATCTCGTCGTGAGCTCGATGTTCAATCGTTAGCTGCAAGAGCCGTAGCAAAAATGCCTAATTATTGTAAATTTTAAGTTATTGTGTTTTTTGCGGCCGTCTGCCAATGCTGAGTATGGCATTGTTAGAGATTTGCGGAGAATGTATGAAGAATCGTGGCGATAGACAGTTTTGGTTTGACGCCTCAGCGCTGCGTATTTTTAGCAGCAAATCTACAACTAAATGTACGATTAAATTGGACTTTAGAAGCTAGTGTTGCGTTTTGGCAACCATCTGCTCAGTTTAGTATTTACGTTTCCAGGGATGCCAACGCGAGCACACATTCATTTTCCATTTGGTGTCACACAAAGCAGCGAAACACTTGTGGAAGTGTGCCGTTGAGCATCATACGTTCTTTCGGCTCCAAGCCGCACCTCATCCTCGCGGGCAGACGCAAAATTTTTTCCGAATGCGCTCAAGATTTAGTTATCAGTAAGTTATGTTTAAATTGTCAATTACGTTTGTTCGGCATTCTAGCTTTATATAGATAGATATTGGGCATCGCTCGCTTTTTATATCAAGTTGTTAGTTATGTGATATTGCCGAATTTCTAACACGTGAAAGCTGTAGCACTCTGGATTAAGTTCCTAGTACCCATCGCAAAATCTCGTAACCTGCGTTTAAGAAATATAGAAAATTCAGAAGTTTACCATTCTTTGGTGCAAATGTGAGAAGCGTTATCATCGATAGTGGCAGGTAAGTGTTATACACATTAGAAAGTAATGTAACTCAGTGAAGTCACTATGTGCCATTTGTTGTACGCGTATTTTTCAGTGGTCGAACTGAATTTCAACGCGTATCAACACGGCCGATCAGTAGCAAATCGCGACGAGGGGCAGCGTTTGAACGCCGTCCCTCGCAACGATTTGAACGGCGCCAGTCGCACGTTCTGCGTGAAAAGTATCGCGCAACGAAGCGAACCGAGTCTGCGACAACGTCGGCAAGCGCGAATGTGACAGGAAGCGCATCTGGCGTCTCTGGAAGCGTTGCGTTTAGCGGTGAGACGTCTAGTAGCAAGCCGTCTACAGCAAGCCAGCCTGCCGCGATTGGCGACCGGAATGGTTCGAGTGGAACCGCGGAAACGAGTGGCAGGAAGCAAAGGTGAGTCGATGTTCGGGTGGGAAGAGAGTGGTGTCCTTGGTTTGGGTTTGCTTGATTGTTTCTTGATAATGAGGGCTGTGGAACTTTTCACTGTTGTGAAATAGACATGCGATTGTCAAATTAATTTTTTGCTTCGGGGTACAGATTAACAGATCAGGCGTGTTAACTTGATCCAATTAAAATTGTGGACTCATGATGCCTGTTTAATATAAAACAAAACTATGTTTTGTTTGTTATGACAATGACTCGACTCACATTTCGCGCTAATTTCTTTTTCTCAAAACGTTAAGTATTAACTTATATAAGTCGGTGTCTTATGTAATTACATAAGTATAACTTAACTAAATACTTAAGTAAGATTTCAGAAACTCAGCCAGTGATATACGTTATTTTGACATGTTCTTTTTCATAATATTACGTCGTCATCGATTTAATATGATTCAAATTGATATTTTATAGCGTGAAGAATGTCTGTGACCAAGCGACAGACCCAGATACCACAAATCGCCATGGAAACAATAATTTCAACAATAACAGTAAGAGCAACACAACATCAACACATACTTACGTCAACGTCAATTTAAACGGTTCTCAATGCCTCAGCACTGAGCAAGCGTTTTGTAGTTCGACCGCCGAGCGTGAAGCGACCAAACTCTATTTAGCATCACCTTCTACAGCAACTGCACATAGCATTTCGTTGGATTCGCCACCCATGATAGCACCTCCCTCGGGTACAACGGAAATCAGTGATATGGAAGAAACAAATGGTAGGGTAGGGGGGTTCCATGGAAGAGGAGGCCATAGTTTGATGGGATATGGCCATGATCGGGTCACAGGGTCTCCGAGCAACAATAATTGGCGTGACACCAGCCTTTCAAAGAAGCAGATTCCTGAGAGCAGTTTGGATGGGAGTTTTGTGAGCGCTGCAACAACAACTGGTGCCGGCGACTCGCCGGAAAGGCATACATTGCTGGGTAGGAACGACATCCGGCAGGGGGCTGGTAGTGGTTTTGGAAGGACTACGGACGGCGTCCCTGGCCCCACGGTGATTATGGTTGGTGAGAGAAGTGGCGGAGCGTATGCAGCGGCGATGGCTGCGCCTCGTGGGTCCCGAAAGCAAACAACGTTTGATGACTCGGTATCGTGCGAGACGGTGACGCCGGATAGAGAAGGTGGTGTTAAGGTATGTTTAGCTTTGGTGCTTTTGTACGGAGAGGTCAGTTTCGTATGGCATGTGTCGTGCTTTGTAACCAACCAAGTGGTTTTAGGTTTGGCCCATGTTAACTATTAATGGTCTGCCTACTGAGAGGTTCGTAGTCTATATCTCCCTGTTTCACCACTATTCTTGTTTCACAGTTGCCACGTTTCGATGTCCCATTCTCCCATACTTCTAGTACCCCAGTTATTACAGCCTCCAAACGTGCTGGCTTCTATAATTAACATAATCCTCGGGTGTCGTACTGCAGTCTCTGTCAAACACAGTCCAGACTGCACCAGTTGCTAATTTTAAAGTATTTTTAAACATTTCAAATCTTTAAGGCCGAGTTAAATGTTTTGCTACGCTTCAGATTTAAATGTGTGTTTGTCGGTCAGTCAATTAATCGTTAATGAATTCGTTTTAACGAGCACCGATATTTAGCGCTGTGTATTTTTAGATCAGCCAAGCTGAACAACGTCTTGAAAATTTGATCCATTCAAACGATTCTCTTAATACAGTGGCGAAAGCTGAGAACTTATCTAGTCACGATATGCGTTCAAATGGTATGAACCTCTGGATGGGGTCGCCCGTTGTCATAGGTTGTATCATTAGAAATTGGGAAAATGGAAAGTTGCTCATAACTGTAGTTAATACGTAATAAGCGGGTGACATGCCCTCGTAACAGAAAAATTAGTTTAAAAAGCACAATTTTAAAAAAGCAATTCAGATATAATTACAAGTGAAGTATAATTATTTTGCAATTGAAACAATATTGCAGGTCTGTCTTCTACTCAACGTAAATCAGAAGCTAATTCACTTCAGTTTCCACTGAAGCCATTTGATGCGTCCAGTGCAAGCCTGACATCTGCCTGTGCGCCCAGTAACTACAACAAAGGTAGCAATGGATTTGCTGTTTGATATGAAAGGTGTATAGCGAAATTTTAGTTCCGTTTTATGATTAGTTTGATCTATTGCATTATAGCTCAAAAATTAACTAATACCAGTATTAGAAACTTCTAATTCATCTGAAAAACGTTTATTTCGGCTGCTGGAACAGTGTTGTTTTGGCTTGTTAGCATTATTTTTAAATTTTATATACAACTTTCATTTCAACAACCGGTTTTTAGGGACTTTTGCGACGCAAAAGAAAAACGCTGAAAGCAATTTCCAGTACAGATCAACTCATGAAGACGGACCTGATTCAAGATCATCAGACACGGTCAGTTTTATTTAGTGATCCATGAAAAGCAAGGTAGCAATCCAACCATCGTCCGCTGTGCTTAGCGCTGAAATTATATTGAAGAATTTGAGTTTATCTAACTATTTGATTTTGGACTTAATAGGTCTATCTGGTTGAACCTTGCCTGCCCCATATATACATTTATACGTAAAATTGCATAATATACATATAGTATGTAGTTTTGACATCTTTTCAGCTTGTTTTTGTGAGTTATGTGAGTATAGTTTAATGTAAACAAACGACAGAGCAGCTTATGTTTGATATCTAATCCATGCTCACAAGGGTGGGTTCTAGACATATTGCAACCATTTTGTAGAAGTGTATATTTTGCAGCGTTTGTCCACTGAACTCGACACAACGCCTTTGATCTCGTTTCACAGCCCATCATCTCCGCTGCGTCCTACGGCAATTAGCAACTCAACTATGCGCAATTCGGAACTTACAAACCCATTTAACGCTGTAACGACGGCACGTGAGCGTCTGGGAAATAAATCTGGGATTAAAATGCAGAACGAAGCTGGTGGCGAAACTGGATATGGTCCTACATTATCCACGTTTAAAAATGACGTTATCCGAGGCGGTTCTTCTACTGTCGATATTGTTGATCATTTAAAATTTTCACCGGTTCATTCAAGCAGCTCTAGCCGAAATGGCTCAAAATATCAAAGTGATACCTGTAACCAGGATGCTATGATAACGGTATCAGTGGCTGGGCAGTTTGAATCTAGCTATTCAGTAGGCGATGATTGGTTTGATGAAGGCGAGGTGGAAAGTGCTGCTGGTAAGAATGACATGGTCAGTGGTTTGCGCACGCAAATTGATACGCTCGAGAATTTCGGAATTGGAACAGTTGGGGGTCAGAAAGCGACGGCGAAACAAAGGTTGTATCAAAAGAAACAGCCGCCCGTGGTTGGAAGTGTAGCTGCAGGTAGTTCGGGCGCGTGTGTCGCAAAGGCAGTGACGTCGAAGACTGTTAAAAATGCTGGCATTGGGAGAAGCAATAATGGCCGGGTAGTAAACGGAATTTCAAGTGCGGCTGATGATAGTAGTTACCCTGATAGTAGCTTTGGATCTAAAGCGAGTGGTTGTAACTTTAATTATTCTCACGATGGTGGGCCACGTGACGAATTCGAGAGCCATGGTGTGCAAAATGGATGGGCAGGTAAAATGGCACAGGCTGCGAGTAGGGATCAGTCGGAAACTGGATGTGACGGTTTAAGCGATCAAAAATCGCATGTTGTTGGTGTACGACGACATGATGATGCGGTTGGGATAGTAGATGGATCTATGTCGCATAGCCTATCTAAATCGAGAATTCCCACGGCTACGACGCCCAGACTCGCTAATTGCTCAAGTGGTTCAGGGGCTGTGAGTGGTAGGGATGTGGATCGAAATTCTCGGTTGCAACAAGAAAGACATGTTTGGCAACAGCCGCATGCACTCACACAATCGAATGGTTCTTTTGAGGTTAGTGTGAGGGATATTCGGTCTGGGAGAACTGGAGATTTAAGTCTGAACCGTTGGTGAAATAATAATAATAGCCAGCAATTGTATGTTTTGCGAAGCTTAAGGCCGTTTTACAGTTCGCTTAAGCTATTTTCAAGGCCCGTCAAATTTAAGTTCCGATTGAAGTTTGTGTGGTATTGTAAACTTATCCATTTTGCTTCTAGGACGAATTTTTTGATGCAGCGCCTGCAGACAACAAACAACACCACCACCATCAACTGCCTGGCTCAACTCGTATTCCAACATTTTCAACTTCGAACAGCCGAATTCCAACAATGACGTCATCGGTGTCGAATGGCAAAGTCTCACAGTCTAGGTATTATGTATGCATGTATATGCGTCGTGCATTACATTAATATGAAGCATCTGAGCATAAGTTGATTACGCAGCCCTGCAACCAAGATTTGTTTTAAAGGGGACAAAACCTTTCTAGCAATGGCAAGAAAAGTTTGATAGAATGAAATTTTTGAATGCAGTCGAGAAAAGTACGTATTGGCCAGAAGGCGGTGAAGATGACGGTAAGAAATGCAGCGTCATCGATTCGCCACCGCAGTTGCTGCACTGACCGGAGTATTGTAGAAAATGATTTGTTGTCGTAACAGGGGCAATATTGGTAACTCTTTCAATGGAAGGACAAGATAGTTAAATGTAAAACAAGTTGATTTGATAATAGGAGTATTGAAGTAATTTATTTCGAAACGACAGGAGTAGTAGCAAATCAATCTGGGAGATCAGGGCTGTAAGGGAAGTAAAAAATATATATTCGATAGTAGAAGCATTGAACAAAATTTAACCAAAAACAAAAACAATAGTTTAAACTAGAAATTAGAGAGTGTCAGCCTATATTTAAACAGTTTGTTTGTCAAAATTAATGAATTAATTCAAGTACCTTTGTATGTTAGACTTTATTTTTTTATATTCTAAATTGTTAGCCAATTTGACTAAAATTCCGATGAAAAATTAGCTAGTACAGTAACTTTTAGCCACGTTAGAATTAATCTGTGCGAAAAGATGACTCTCCCTCGATTACTTTATCATGGCTTCATAATTTTAAATTCAGTTCAAGGAATTGTTGTACAAAGTTTGTTTTCCATGTTCTTTATTTTAGTCCAGAATCGTGGCATCAAAACATTGAACACGTCAATGCTAATAGCAGTAACATAACCACCGCATCAGCTGTGGAACACGAAAATGTGCCAAGCGCTACAAATTTAGCAACGACGAACCAAACTTGTAATATGTCGAAGCTTACATCTGTTGCGGCTGTGACTTGTATAGCTGGACCTGGAAACGTTGCCGTTCGACATAGTAGCAGTGCAAGCAGCGGGGTTAGTAGTATGGCACCCAGTTTAAGCGGTGGGTCTTTAGTGCCCGCTGGCGGTAGAGGCAGAAGCTTGATGTCAACTGCCGAAGTGAAGCCTGTATTACACCAAGAACAACAACAACAACATTCGGTTTCTCATATTCCTCGCCGCGCTGGGAATGCTTTGTCCGGATTGCCTGTAGGACTGAAAGGTGTGGGAAGCGGGGGTGCAGGTGGTAATAGAGGAGTCCTGTCTTCACAAAGTATGGTGATTACTGATATCTGATGAAGTGTTATCGTATCGGTCCCGTTAGGATTACCAAGTTTGTGGGATGATAAGGACCGTATACGAAATAAGCTTATGTGGACTGGGTAGGTTGAGAGTAATTGGTGATAGCAAGGAAAAGGGCTATTTTAATTTCTTTACCTTTGTGTTGTGGAGTAAGTTCAAAATAGTTGGGGGATATTACAAAACGGCACAGATTTGGATCCACAATATAGATGGGTGAAACATTGAAGAAATTTGTGACGAAATATGAGAAATAATTGTGGTTGAAAGTGCAATTTTTTGTTGTGTAAGTAAGCAGATGGCCGTGTGGTAATGTTATGTCAGTTTTTTAAAGTGAATGCTGTTAATTATTTTTGGAGTTGTGTCGTATTTTGAGAATAAATTCTTGGTCTGTACCGGTTAAGTGAAGTGTAGCGTTTATCGCAAATGTTTTTTTATTTTGAAATTTAGGTCAAGAATTAATTTAACCGAGGCAATAATGTGTGTATTTTCTTATAATTTGTTGTACTTCAAGGTAACTTTGCGAACAATTGAGACAAGATGTAGTGTAAAGTTATAAAATAAACCCTCTGATGGTTCTACATTAATTGCTGCATTGTTTTGAAGGTGTCTATTTGTTAAAATTGGGTTACGTATCTTTTTCGTGGTATTGGTAGCAAAATAATTGCTGAGAAGAGCAAGGGCCGTAAGAATGTAATTAATCAGTAAAAGGCTGTTACACATTTGCCGTGCTAACTCTGACCGTATTCGTCTTTCGCTTTCGTTTATAAAATATTTTAAGGAATCGTGTCAAAAGTACAAAACGTCCTTTTGCGATATGATGAAAGCGTTTATAATGAGTCACAAATAACGGTTTCACAAACGTTAAACAGCGTTTTGTGAATATTGTATTTGCTTCCGTATATTTTTAGAAGTTCTCCGTTTACAAAAAAGTGTTTTGAAACATGTTTAATACAAGAAAAGGTTAAAAATTGTGCTTCATTTTTGACACGATTCAAAAGTGTTATGCGCTGTTTACTTGAATCTAACTGTGAGGTGCGCCCAAAAATGGTTTAACTCTGTATGCAATTCTTGACCAAATCTTTTGTAAATAACGTTGGTTACGGGAATTGCCCATTGTATATATCCGGGCCGTGCCAAAGCAAAACATGAGTCTAAAACTTAAGATTACCGTATAGCAGTCCCCGAGGAGACATGATCGGCCACTATTTTATACATGTGCCCAAAAATTAAGTAACAATTGTTAAGATAACCTTAACAATCGTTCCATGTTGAAAATATTTTTAACGTTAATCACTAAATTATATGTCAAGAGTTAACGTCGAGTTCAGCCATTCAACGTGCCTCTAAGGGTTGTTCTATACTCGCTGCCGGACACCGCCGATTGCGGGCCTACGGCACTGTAAAATTTGTCATGAAACATTCCACCAAATAGATTTTCCAGCGGCGCGTACCCGGCGTACGGCGACGAGTGACGGTGTCCGATATGCGAATGTATAACGCAACCCTAACACAGGCTCAAATGAATCGCGCATTATTATTATTATTATTGCGGCTATTCTAAGGTTGTGTACGCCATTACAATTCCGTTCAATTTAATTGCAATATTTGTTCTGTGTCTGTTTTCAATGTGTAATTTTATGTTATGCCTTATTTCTATTGCGTTGTGAAATTGAGACCAATTTTTATGCCGAGTGTTATCCTGATTGTTTTTATTGTTTGTTGTATTATTTTTTTATTTTATTGTGGTTTATATATAATATGCATGGCGAGGAAAATCGACCAAGAAGAAATCAATGATTTTCAACGGTTTTGAGTTTTTAGTTAGCATTTTGATACAAAAGTTTCAGTCAGACGGGGCAAGTTGTGATTCTACCAGGATTGATATTTTAGATTCTAGTAGCTAAAAATTTAAGAATTCACCTCGCATATATTTGGAAATTTTTTAAGCAGTTAAGTGAAGAAGTGCTATTTTAACTTATTACCTGAATAATTTTAATTTTGTGTTTTGTATGAGGATTTGTGTTAACGTATCATACATTTTTTTATTTTATCATTACTCTAGAAAATAGTAAAAATGTGTTAAGTTTAGTTGGGCGAATAATCGGTAAACAATTACTTAAAAATGGCAATATATTTATATAATATATAAACAGACTGAAAGATTTAGGATGCAACAGGACCCGCTGATAACGAATTGTTGAGACGCGGGTGCATAGCAACCAACTCTGCCAAAGGTACAAAGTTTGTAAAACGCGAAAAATTTAATACAGGAAATGCCGGAACCACAAACAATTTTGCGAAAACGGGCGGGTGGACTGTTTGCTGGAGGCAAACTTCCACATTCAACCTAGGCATGTCATGTTACTAATGTTCTTAGAAATCAAAATTCTTGAAAAATCTACTAGCTGTTATTAAGAATAGGTAATGAAAGTTAGTGGTTATATACGTATTAATGAGCTGATTCATAATGAATTTTAATGCAGCAGAATGAACATTACACAACAGTTTGCAATTATCGTTACACGTTTTGTCACACAGCGACTATAATGCACACATACAGAACAAAATAGCTCAGTTTTTTGTTAGGTCGAAGCGGCTATATACACCACAAAATAGACACATTGAACAATTTAGAAACAGCTTCAAAAAGGACATGAAATTATTTCATTGCTGACACGCAGTCCGCTTTCGCAGTAAGTCTATGAGAAATTAAATGCCTGCGAAATGCGTAAATTCGTAAGCTAAAGTTTTGCTCTCTTCAATATGACTTACAGGATTTTAGACATTCACACTTAAACGGGTCATTCAAATGAACGAGCCTTCAAAATTTGAATGTTTATGACTCGGAGATAAATATTGAAATACACAGTTCAACCGCTTTGTTCGAGCCGCTTAACACGTTTTTGAGCGCTATTCACCCGTTTACGACTGCGTCTAAGTCGAATTTTAGCAAATTTTAAACTGCGCCGTTGACTGAGGGTGAGTAATTTTCGTTGAAGCAAAATTGCCATTCGGATACGAGGCGGCACTACATCGGCCATGCCGATATCGATCATTTCACCTGAGACGTCTGGGCTGAAATTTGAAAATCGATTCAAAATTAGACGGCCTCTATGGGCAATTTTCACACTTGTAGAAGCATACTTACGGTATATAGCGAAATATTTAATGGCTGCATAGCTCAGTCGTTAAAGCAGCGGACTGGTAATCCGTTCGTTGTGAGTTTGAACCACACCGTATCTGCAGCAAAATTTTCGTGAAGAGCATTTGTATGGTACTGCCTAACTTGAAAAAAGAATTACTATAAACGCCAAAAAGTAGCATAAAGCATAGTCGTGCACTTAACTCTAACTCTCTGTGTAAAGGTTGAGCTTGAAGCGAAAGCCTAAGCAAAAAATGTAGGCTTATGTTTTGGAAAAGGTTTTTTTAAGTCTAAGTCGAAACCTTAGTCCAGACCTTTCCCCTAAGTCAAAGCCTGCGGATAGGGTTTGTTTTGCATAATTTCAAAAAACTTACATATCTACCCTGAATTGTGTGGCAACAGCTTTTCTAAAAACAAACATTGCAAAACTTATACATAAAATGAATTTTTGAATTTTTGGGCTCTTGTAAAGATGACTGGCGGAACGCTTTTCTATGGGACTGCAATATAGTAATCTTAAGCTGTAGACTAATTTTTCGCTTTGGCTTAGGCTTAGGCTTAGGTATAATCTTTTTTTTACGCTTAAGCTTTAGGATCAGAAATATGGTAATATATACAACTGTTACGGCCGTGTTCTATACATTGGCCAACTTTTGCTAGAAAAATTATGGACCGATAGATCCTCGACTGAAACCTTTTTTCTATCAGGGGACATCGCCTCATTAAATAATAGTAAATGATCCCTCCATTCTATGTATTCAACTAAAAAATATAACTTACTGTTGTTCAGAAGATTTCTTTGTAGAGCTAAAATTAGTAAAATATACAGCTAAGGCCCAGCTGAAAATCAACTTAAGTTACGTTATTTTGCCAAAAAAACTCTGTCACCCAATCGAAAAATAAACTTTAAAAACGCATAAAACTGACAGCAAGTCCTTCTGTAAACACTAGCCAAAGTCAAAGCCGGAGCAGCCTCCCACATACCTTCATTTGAGAGCCACCACTCCAATCAAAGAGGCCCCTTCCTAAACCGGTTTCAAAACAAACCACCGTAGTTTTGAAATGCGTCTGATTTCACGCTCATTTTGCTAATATTTCCAAACCGAACCCATTCGAAACTAAAGCTATAACTGAAGTAGCTTCAGAGACTTAAATAGCATTTTAGAATAATCATTGGTCATTTATTTCCTACAATTTTCATATGCTGCTTTGCCTATGTCACTTTTATGGCCGTCCCGGTTTGTGGTGGGTCTGTAAAAGAATAGGCTTAGATTCTAACCTGCATTTTTTGATTAGGCTTTAGGCTTGGCTTAGGAATACACTTAATCTACTGTTACGGCACTAAAAGTAACATTTTCCTGCTGCTTTATGAAAAACAACATACTGGCAGAGGACAATGAGCTGATTCTGGATATGGGCTGTATCCGGTTCAAAATCCATTCTGATTGAAGTGTTGATATGCGGAACGTAAACAGAGCTCAGAGCGGCCAAATTCGCCCCGTTATAAATGACTTCGGTTTGATTTTTGAACACGTCAGATTTCAAGCCAAGATCTGCGATTGTTAAATTCATCACTTCTTCGCATGTGCTTTTTGACAGTCTGCAATAAAGCGATCACAGACCTCAGTATCCGGTAAAATTTGATATCCGTCCGTTTTGTTAAAGCCACCGGTAGTTCCCCTATTCCTAAATGTATAATCATTTCATGCCTGTATATTTCTAATTTTTCCGAGATCTAATTTCAATCTAGGATTCGGGCCTTGGTGCCAGGTTAGCGGTTGTGATGTTCATCGCAGTTTTACATATATTTTTCAGTAATCGTTGCAGTATAAATGGTATTACACTGTAAAGAATGGTGAGTCAAATTGACCCTCTCCGAAATAGGCTCTACTGGGCTACACAAGCTGAGTCAAATGCGACTCCGCCAGAGTCAAACGTGCGACTCAGTTTGTGTATTGCCGTACAGCCTATTTTGTAGAGAGTAATTTGACTCACCATTTTTGCAGTGATGTTGCAATTAGCTTTGTGTTGTGGTATGTCGGGTTTGTGATGTTGTGGTTAGTATATCCGTCATGCGTGCAAGAGACCCTTTTTGAACCCTGACCGATGAAGCTGTCATTTCCAGCTAAATGTCACATGCCTGTTTCCATTGTTAAGTTATTGTAAATTCTGCCAATTTCACGTTGATGGTAGTTCAACCAAAAGTTCACGTGATCCGATAAGACCATAGTGGCATACTCCCTTAGGTTTTTAGCTAAACATAGGTATAGCCAATTGCGTCCCCACAGGGGCGCATTGGTGAGCCGTGCTCCCTCTCCAAATTCGGCTGGCGCCCCAAAATAGACTCGGTTTAAAAGGAAACAATATTAAATTGCAACTGTTGGGCCCCCAAACTAATTCGGTGCCCCCAAATATAATTTTCTGCGGATGACCGTGGGTTTAGCTTAAGTTTACGTTTAGGCTTTTAAAATAAGTCTTAGGCTTAGAGCTTAAGCGCAGCGTTACATTTTAGACTAAATCCAAAATGCATCGCCATATCTTGCGACGTGTAGGTTTCGGCTAAAATGATAAGTTATAAAGCGGAAGCCTACAGCGACGAACCTCTTGCGCTCAGGTGCCGCTCTGCTTCGTGCGAAAAACATTTTGCCTTCTCGGCGAACAACGCGTAAACTTTGTCGCAGCTTCGACCGATGCATTTTCATTAGACGTCGTTCGAATACATCAAAACGAGCAATTAATACTGCCGCTTGCGCTTGAGTTCCAAGCGTTCGGCCAAATTTAAATGGATACGAATCGTTGTCAACGTGTTTTCTGAAAAATAAAATCAGAAATAAAAATTGATTATTTAGGTAATCATTGTTTTCGATATAATGGAGAAATTCTCAGTTAGTATCAATAACCCTTTCACTCATAAAGTATACTATGATGAGCAACTAAACATAAATAATATACGAGCAATACAGATACTGTGAGCAGTGTTTGACAATTCTAACATATATGCGCAGTGCAACATCTCCACAAGACGTGAGAACCCCATCGGGATCGAGTGTCAAGTGGCAGAGCCGTTGTAGCGACAAGCTGCATGGCTGCGTAGCTCAGTGGTTAGAGTAGCGAACCGGTAATTAGTACGTCGTGGGCTCGAACCACTCCAAATCCCCAGCAAAATTTTCGTGAAGGCCTCTAGAATATGGTACTGCTTAACCAAGAAATCCTACAGGTAAGCGGTCAACGTAACCGCCTCCCACCCGCGAGACTGGGGATCGAATCTTACCTTGAAATTACACCCATATGAAATTTAAGGAATTCAATAAACAAAATAGCTTAATGATAATCAAATAAGCAGGTAAACAGAAAAAACATTCGCTTTCGGGTTATAAATTTAAAAGCATTTAAAACTTTTTTCAATTTTCTACGCAGCCGAAATGAAACCCTGGCTACGACGCATTAAAATTTGACTTTAAAATGACTAATTTATGCAGCTCAACACGTCCTTCGACATTATCCCTTTGCCTCGTTGGGGCCAAAATTTTTCTCGCTAAGTTCGCATGTAATACGATTGGTTCAAATTTAAGTAGCCTCAGAATAAGATGTTTGCTTCGTCTGTAGGATGGATATGGACTTATAGCTTAATTTCTAATTTAGGTGAAATCAAACATTAGCGTATATATAGAACACTGCCGCTACTTTGACGTAAGCACCATAAACATTTTAAGGAATATTTCCGTAAAAATAAACTTTGGTTTTGGAACTGATTCATGATCTTTAGCATTGTTTATACCAATTAACTTTATCATTGAACGTTTAGTCATTTTCGCATTATACTTATACAATATTTCAGATTTAAATTGAGGTATCGAGTTTATCGGTATATGTGCACGGTACGGGTATGTAAAGCACAAAAATTGCAATACATGTGCAAATATACCGGTATATGAAGTATTGGCGATAACGACATGTTGTGCAGTGGTAGCATGCTTAGCTCGAGTGCAAGAGTGCCGAGGTTCGATTGCCGGCGTGGTTGTAAACTTTTGGCAAACATCTGACTTACAAATTCAAGAAAAAGTCTTCAGTCAAGGTTTGGACCCATTCGCGATAGTGCAACTGAACACGATTTTGAGAAGCGTATGTCATTGACACCATCAGTGTTGCCATTTCAACGTTTGACATCATTGTTTGACGAACAAAATCTTTAGCGCTGGTTATGGTTTTACTCGAGGGCTCACCGTCTGCCGTGGATGCTATTGGTTCGAACGATGCGCACAATTCGGATGCGCTTACAATAGTGGCGTTTGACGTTGATCTGCAGAGAAGCTACAAGTTGTTGACACTTGTCAGTCACAGATTTTAGATGTTCAGTTGAGACAATTTGAGCGTAAAAACAGTTAGTCACTGGTAACAACTGTTTGGCTCATGTCACGATCAGGGGCGGAACGTTTTTGTGCGAGACTGCAGTAGAGTAAACTGTAGACAAATTTTTTTGCTTAGGCATAGACTCTGGTATAAACTGGTTTAGGCTAAGGCGTACGCTAAGAAATATGCGTATACTACTGTTAAGACCCTGGTCTATACATTAACCAGTTTTTTGCTACCAATTTTTAGTTTAAATTCACCTAATTTGTGAATAAATCAGGTTTGTCCTAGCTGACATATGACAATTATTAATTTTTTCAAAACCGAATTATTTCTGTTGACTTTGAAATGGTCCTGTGTAGTATAAATAAACTAGAGACGTGAAAATTATGACAAATATTTTTACGTCTAAACTGACTTATTTTAGCTAATTTTATTCATTAACAGGAATGCGTGGTTTCAAAATAAACGCGATTTGGTCTGAGCGTTAGGTATGGCTAGGTTTTGTAGAAATGAAATCAAATTAATGTTCCTTAAATTAGGCACAGGCGCAGTGGCGATCAAAATGACGGAAACGGAATACATATACTTAAATGTAAAATTTTTCAGTATGTTTAAATTTTTTAAGATTTTAGATTAATTTATTTTAAATTGACCAATTGGAGCGTAAAAGTACTATTTGAAATTTTTTCATTCCGCATACCCTGTCGAAGTCTGTGTAACACTAGGTTTAGTGGCCAATATAAGCGTTGTTGACTCTGTTGTTGTTGTTGTAGTAGTAGTAGTAGTTGTTGTTGTTATTGTTGTTGTTGCTATTGTTGAATCTGCTGAAGTTGTAGTTGAAGTTCTGGTTGTACTCAACTGAGCAGTAGTAACGTCATCGTCACCAAAAATAGCTTCTGTACTAGTCGATGCTTTAGTTGTATTAAGTATCGTTGTTGCGGTTGTTGTTGTTATTATTGTTGTGGCTGCTGTTGTTGTTATTGTTTTTGTAGTAATTCGAAATTCTTAAAATATCAAATATTTAAAATTTTTGACTGGAAATTCAAATTTAGCTTTCAGGATCTAAGCCAAAGTAATGGCCGAAAAGATTATTTGAAACTAAATCTAAAAAACCCTTCAGCAATAACATCCTGGTTCCTAGGCCACCAATTAAAAATTAGCAGCAATACAATGATCAATAAAGATATCGAGGTGACCCCATGAAGATTTTGCTACCATATGTAGTGATCAATATAAATGGGGAGAGGCTGATATTTATTTGGCCTCTCCAGAGGGTACCCTCTGTTATTTATTTACGGGCTGTTATTTATTTTTAACCTGTTTTCCGTTGCCCTTCGTTACTGATATATAATACACGGCATTTCAACTATCGGTTAAATTAAACGTTCATTTGTCTTGTATCAAAAGTATGAGCGATAATGCAAGGTTACACTTAAGCATGTACTGTCAAAACTTAAGTATGCTTTAAAATTTCGAACTAAAGTTTATTTGGTACTGGAGTTATTTATGCACTACAATTCCGGATAATTGACGGTTATGGTATCTAATTAGGGTTTAGGCGCTTTATCCGCCTACCGACTGTTATTAGGGATCCAGACTTCAATTGATTAGCACGCAAAATAGAAACCTTTTATATTGCACCCCTCTCTCGTATTCGGAACGCTGCTGAAAAACACTTTAAATAATATTTTGAAATATGCTAAAAAAGTGCACCTAGCATAAAAAATTATACCTCAGATAATAACAGCCCTACTACCTGGGGTACAGAAGGCTAAACTGAGCAAAGGATTTTTCATACCAGATTCACAGAGACCGCAGTCTCTAGCACAAGTCGCACGTATAACGGCCGACGAACAATTCGGATCCACGGAACGCAATGAATTGCACGAGGCTCGTGTACCATTGTTGTAACAACCTAAAAATTAACATATAAAACTGTTTACAAGGCCCGACGTGAAGCGACACGATTGAGAGCCTAGACCCCCAATCTATGGACCAAAACACGTTTTACGTCAGTTGCAAAAAGATTTAATATTGAAAAAGTCTTTCGTTCGCTTCGCTAGCGAGTTTCCTTCTGGACTGATTTGCGGAATCTAGCGATCGAATCGCGAATCAACGCAAAACTTAAATTATTCATTGAGACGCAGCAAATTTAAAATTGCTCCCGGCATTTCGCTCGTTTCGGTCGCGAATCGTTCAAAACTCATCATTTGCTGTATTAACTTATTGTCAAGTGCAGTCCTGATTCAAAATTCTAGATACGCGTCTTCAGGGGCCTGTCCAAGCCCATGTGTACCGACTGGATCGAGACGCCTAAATAGATTCAATTGGCTGTTTTGTGCCAAATCATTCCGCTTATAAAAGTGATGCCCAAATTTTTAGTTTAAAATAAATTTTAAACTATGTCTAAACCTAAAAAGCCAATGCCAAAACTAAATCTATTGCATCCCGCAGAAAACCGTGCCATCCTGAAAGTCCCATGTGCCGAAACGGCCGCATTCTCAACTATGGGCAGGGACACTGATATTTCGAACCTGGAGAGGGTGGGGTGGTGCGCTGGTTTCAAACTTACTATTTCTTTAAAGTTAAAATAGCAATTTTTGACGTATTTCTGTAACAAATTAAACCATATATATTTTAGGTGAAGTGTTGAAATGTTATTGACATGCTCGGGCCAGTGGGAAATGGGTGCCTTCATCGCAGAAAAAGTGATTATAAAATTCAAAAGAACTAACCAGGAATACACAGTCCACAGTCGAGACGACATTTTCTTCGCGTTTCTTCAAATTCACATCCGGAATCAAGTCTTAGAAGATGTTGGCATGATTCTGGCGACAGATCGTTTCGACACCCTAAAATATTTACGTCGTCTACAATACTTGCGTACACCAGGTGCACACTCATCAGGGAGAGTATATAAAGAGAATTTAGGGGATGTATTCCTCCTAAGTTTCTGGAGATGTAAGAAAACAGACACTTTTAGACGTTTTGGTCAATCTATATAACTGGGCCGTTACAGTAGTGTAAGCTCAATCCTAAGCCTAAGTATCTGTAATGAAACATTGCGCGATACTTACGCGATTTATAACTAATTTTGAGAACAAAACAACAGTCTTTCCGGTATTTCTATAAAGGAAACGGGAATGCACACCGATTTTAACCCGAAACGGATATCCAGTTACACGCTGTTACAAAGCTGTACTGTGTTCATCTGGCATATGGTGGACGGTATTTGGGGGGGCTGACCTGTTTTCCAATATTCCACTATACCATTTATCACTGCAATTACCGTCATCAAATGAACATGTCTGACAGTCATGACCGCAGTGTTGTTGCGAAAATTCGCTGCGACACTCGCTGTCATACTGTAGGACAATGTCACACGCCAAATCATTAATGTCATTCAAACATTTTGTTCCTGGCATAACGTATTCATCGCTTTCTTCTTCGTCTTCCGCAATTATAGATTTCCCACTGCACGCCAGGTCGCCCAGTTTGTTTTTGCATCCAGAAGTTGCTTAAAAAAATTTCACGTTTTTTATAAAATTTTTAAAATTTTCCTATGAGTTAGTTTACCGCTTGCTACAAGTTTCTAGAATAATATCCTCTTCGCAACCGATATTAAAATGCATCAATCAAAATGTAAACTTCAAAAGTTGTAAAGGGATTGTTTTAATTGACTCTGAATTTTTAATCGCTTTTCAGAAAGAGTAGACTACTATAAGCAACTTAGCGCAAACTGTGTACACGAAATTTTATACAAAATGCAGCGTTTAACAATTACAACTCGTATGCGCAGTACAACATCTCCACAAGACGTTAAGCCCCCTCGAGCTTGCGGATCAAGCTCCTATACCTGAGTGGGTAATGAAATATTTTCCTATGACATAAAATTAAAGTGTTTTAAAGTTCCTTGAATCTTGGAAACGAAATACCGCGTTCAATTGTGACATTAAAAATGTCTTCGGTATTGCAGAAAAACCACAGTTTCAGGGGCCCACGTATAGATCAGGGGCGGAGAGTTTTTCTGTGGGACTAGAATAGAGTAAGCTTTATACTTATTTTTTTTGGCTTGGCTGCGGATTAGGCTTAGGCGTAGGCTTATGAAAATGCTCGTTCTTACGCTTAGGTTTAGGCTTTGGCTTGGGCTTAGGCTTAGGAATACGCTTATAATACTGTTCCGCGTATGTTCTTTACATTGGAAGTTTCAGTGAATATCATCATACGCGTACTTGTTTCACATAAACCACAAGCTAATTTGCATTCACTCCGAGCCGTTTGAGTAGCGCATCCTGGATCGAACTGAACGATAACTTCGCAAGCTTGCGACCCCATTTTTGACTCACAATCTTCCATTGGCGAAGGAGCTAAATTTTGACTAAAATTTTTAGGTGATAACATTTATACAATTACCCTTAAATCTTGCGGTGTCTACGGTATATTTAACGTAATTTTTGCAAAACCATACATTCCTAAATGTGAGCACTTATCACTAGTAAGTACATAAACTTTACGCCATTAGTCTCGAATTGGTGAAACGTGCCCACGTCTAACGTTGCAAAAGGAGTGCGTTTTAAAAATGCAATGTGCGCTAGGTTACATAAACCTTTTGCAGATTGCTAAATATTGCATACCTGCGTCGAAGATGATATAGATACTTAGCATAACAACAATTAACCTAAATCCCTGTTCACACGTGAAAGTTGCAGTTGCAAGTTATCGCGGCAAAAACTTGCACTTGTGAATAGTGCTTTTTAACATACCTTTCGGGCAGTTTCGACAGCTTTTTGGACAATTTGACTTAACAAACTCTCCATTGCAATCTGGATCTGAAGTTAACAACGCTTCGCATATTGAATCATTCATTTGATTTTCACAACCTAAACAGTTAACAATTGATGAAACTCCTGACAAATAAATAGCGTAATCAGTTTTGTCCAAATATGGCAAGATTTTGCTAATTTTGCATATTCAAGGTTCGCATGACCCCTGGTAATCATTTCACATCGAAATTTGACATTTTGAAAAAAATGACTTTTTTTCGTTTCCCACCCACGAGAAAACGCAAACAAATTCGGCGTTTTTGTTCTGAGCTAAAGTCCCTATGACGGGTATGATCGAGTATCCTGGGGTATATTTGTTTCATACAGGGTTCACTGTGTAATTAAATTACATCATTTTATTACCTTAGCGTGAACAAAACTGCTCATTAAATTATTGATTAAAAATTTCGAGTAACAGAAATTCAATACGACTATATCTGGTTTTTGAAACTCTAGAGGGTGGAATCGTGCTAGCCGCATCAATTACCCTGTAACACCAACACTGTGCGGATAACAGCTATAGCGTCATCTTAAAGAGTAACTCAACTCACCACAAACGCCACAACTTTTAACACATTGTTGCTGTGCGATTTCTGTTATGCAATTAGGATCAGATTCCACAATACGTTCGCATATTTCGTCGTTGAGTGTATTTGTGCAATCTGTTTTGTTTGCTGTAAATATAAAATCAATAATATATAATTATAAAGCTAACTATTTCTCAAAAACTCAACCTTGAGCTAAGATACTAATGCACAATTGTTTATTTAACCCTTTATCCCATGAATATTTTCTATTTCATCTGAGACCTACTTTTATACTAGGATTCGAACTCCAGTGACTGCAGTGGGAGGCGTTTACCATCACCACTCAGCTATAGGAGCTTGACGCTCGAGCCCGAGTGGGCTCTCACGTCTTGTGATGATTTAGTACTATGTATACGTGTTGCAATAGTTAAACACTGTGCGATGTAAATTATTTAACGTATATACACTGCGCTGAGTTGCCCATAGTCAACTCTATGTGAGAAGGAGTTAAATTCTTACAAAATGCTGCTGAAATTTACGTACGGTAGGCGTTAACACTATATTCAGATTTTATTTTAGCAAATAGGCTTAAGAATATGCTTATATTACTGTGACGGCCTTGATATCTGCCTGGGCCGAAATTTTTATGGAACGTAACCCCATCTTTTCCTAAAATCGTTCTATGCTTTCCTTACGACACAGTCCACAAGACTTTTGACAAAATGACTGAGCGGCATCCAAATTGCAATCGGGATCAATCGTAAGCAATAATTTGCAGTCTGCTTCGATTGCAGTATCAGTGCAATTATTAACGTTAACATCTGAAAATAGCTGTTTTTAGCTAGACAATTAAGAAACGTGGACCATTTTATCAGGCTCGTATTTTTAAACGTGTGTAGCACCTACCTCCAGCTGGTGATGGGTCTAGTAACTTATGAACCAGTAAAACTTGAGAGAGGCTCTAACGTAGGCATATTTTTTAGAATTAATTTTTTTACTTCTGTGCCATTTTTTGGATCTGCAGTTAGAAGATTTAGGCTGCTTGAAAACCTATCGCTAACAGGTAATAAGTGCTATACAAATTTGAACACATGGACCCAGACGCCGTGTTCTTAACTTTGTGTAGCACTAATTGGAACTTTTTAATAAGTTTTTCAATAGGCAATTAATCTGAAATTCGGTATTGTACCATGGCAAAATAAACGTATACACGTGGTAACTTTTGAAATTGAACATTAATTCTATCATGTTGTAGAACCACTTACCAATTGGTGATATTTGCTGCGCAAATTGCAAATACGGACTCAGCACCATAAAATTTATGAAAACATAGCGTTGCTGAAACGCTTTCAGTACTCAGTAGAAAATGGCTATATATCAGTAAAATCTATTAGCCTTACAAACAAAAGTATTTACACTGGAAGATGCAAGTGGGCACCCAGACGATGCACCCCTGTAACACTAATGCAAACCACCAAAACACTAAAATTTTATGTTAGGATAGTTATTGAGTACATTAGTACGATACATGTGTCTCTTTGTTATATGTCTGTTTTTTACTTTTGATTGTAATAAATAAAAAGTAAATAAACAAATAAATAAATCAATAAGTAAATAAATAAATAAATATGTGTATGTATATAATAAATATTTTCATTCTTGCTGCTCAACAGTAAATCAAGTGAAGATTTGAAGAGAACATAGACCGGATACCCAACCGGTACATTTTAAATCTGCATAGCGAAAAACGACAATTGACGCATAATATCATACCTGCCATTGGTGTAGGTGAGCTTGTAACCCAAGTTAAGCTGGTCGTCCTAGAAGTAACGCTAGTTTCAGATACAACATCGGCTATAGTAGAAGGTTCGGTGATGCCGTCAACCGAGGTCACAGCTGCATCAGTCGCACTCAATTCATCATCAGTCGATGTCCCAGTTGAGGTTGGCGCTTCTGTTGTTATTGTTTGCTCTTGAGTCGATGTCGCGGTTGAACTTAGTTCCTCTGAAGTTGTAGTCACGTCGCCAGTTGAAGTTTGGTTGCCAGTGATCGCATCGTCATCAGCCATTGGCTCCTTTGAAATCTCGTCGCTTGTAGTTGATATTTTTTCTTCATTCTGTGTTTCAGTTGAATTATTTGCATTGGTCGAAAATATTTTGTTGTCACTCGAGGTCTCAGTTGTGCTATCGTCTACAGTTGTTGACAGCCTTTCCTCGGATGTTGTGTCTGGTGAATTCTCTTCTTCAGTAATTGTCAGTTTTGATCCCAATTCTTCTTCACTCAATGTTTCGGTTGAAGTCTCGATGTCAGCTGATCCCAATTCTCCTTCGCTCAATGTTTCGGTTGAAGTCTCGTTGTCAGCTGATCCCAATTGTCCTTCGCTCAATCTTTCAGCTGAAATCTCGTTGTCAGTTGATCCCAATTCTTCTTCACTTAATGTTTCAGTTGAATTTTGTCCGCCAATTGTTGTTTCATCGTCAGCCGATTTTTCCTCTGAACTGACCTCGTTCGAATCTGATATTTTTTCATCTTCTTCCGTCGATGTTTCGGTTGAGTTGCGTTCTTGAGAATTTGACGATTCAACCTCAGATGAGTTTTTGTCTGAACTCTCTACGCTAGTTTCACTCATTTTTTCATCAGTCGACGCAAAACTTGGAGTTTGTTCGGTAGTTGTCATTATCGCTTGGCTGGTTATATTTGCTGATGATCCTTTACAACAACGGAAGTTTATTGAAAATAACAAATCATGTCAATAGGCCACTATTTCAATATACTTATTTATGTTTTGTCGAAGTTCAGATACAAGTTCAACCACTAATATTTCACGAGAGATTCATGCAGTTTTTCTGAAGTTTTTTTAAATTTATTTCTTTGGGAATTTTTCTAAATCAGTCAACTAAACTTTTTGTTTATAAATGATTTATTGGCCACAATTCACTGTTTTTTATATTTGTCTACCTCAGAAAAGTATTTGATAAATTAAAAAATAGTATTAAATAATCAGGGTGTAAGCAAATAGTAAAAACAACGCAAATGCAATCGGAAACGGATACTGTGCCTCTCCAGATTGTACGCTTCTTGTTATTCGATTACGGACTGTTATATATTTTTAATTCGCTCTCCGCCACTCTTCGTTTCTGATAAATATCCGGTATAGCAACTATCCGTTGAATTAAACGTTTGTCTTGTATCAAAAGCTTGAGTGATAATGCAAGGTTACACTTGTGAACGTATTTATAAATCTAAAGTATGCTTTAAGGTCTCGAACTCAACTTTATTTGGTCCTAGAGTCATTTATGCACTACAATTAGGGAGAATTGACATTTATGGACTATAACTGGGTTTACGGACTCTAGCCGCTTACGGATTCTTGTTAAGGATACGGACTCCTATTGATTGTGACTCAAAATGAGGACCCCACTCTTATTACCCCCTCTTATTCGGGTCACTACTAGCAAGAGTGGATGATCATTCTTTATAACAAGAGTGTGCAACTGGGTACATTCTGTGTATTAACGAATGTACCCGGCACGCGTTGCGTTTTTGGCCTACCCCCCTCATTTGGGGGGTGTTGAAACCTTGAACGCAGGCAAATACTGTTGCGATACACAGTGCAAACCTTATCCAGTTATATTCTTGAATTAAGTTTAGCTGAGTTCTGTGTGCAGTTGACCCCCCTAAATAAGGGGGGTATGGGCAAAACGCAACGCGCGGTGGTACTTTTTAGGTCACGTGTATTTTTGGAAGTTGCACGCTCTTATTATCGACTCTTGCTACTAGTGATCGAAATTACGGAAACGAAGACGGAAAACGGATATTGAAACATATTAATTTCAAATTGATTTTATTTCTCTGCCAGCACAATTGAGACGTTCAAATGTTAACCGGGAATAAAAAATTGCGTGAAATTTACGTAATTTATAACTAATTTTGAACGTAAAAATAAACGAATTACCGGTATTTCGATAACGGAACGTAAACGGAAACGGATACCGATTTTACCGAAAACGGAAACGGATATCCGGTTACACCCTGATATTAATACGGTTCGGTCTGATTAAATAATATATAATCGTAACACATTTGATTTTAAAGCAGAAATAAGCAGCTGTTATTCTTTGTTCACTCCTGGTTTATTCTGAATGCATTGAGGATATGTAAATGAAACTCTCCAGCAGGGTTCTAACCGAAACAAGTTGGAATCGGAATTGGAATCGGAAATATAATTTAGCTTGATTGTTTGGCAAAATTTTCAAAAATATTACATCCTCAGCATGCGACCTTAGATGACGTATGAAGAGGTTTCTTTCCATTAGCACAGAAAACTTTTGCTTAAGTACTGTTCCTCAGTTCTGCAACTAGCAATGTTGAGATAGTTGGCACAATAGCGAAATAGTCGGAATTCCGGCGTAGGAACAACATTTGGCTGGAATTGGACAAAATTTTCTACGCTGTCTACATCCGGCTTCACATTAGCCGATTTCGGTTTTGCTGCCATCCTACTCTCCAAAATTACCATCAAATCTTGCACAAGCGTCACACGTTTTCATACAGTTCGTTCGTACAAAAGATCGATTACAACTTGGATTCAAACTCATCAACTCCAAACAAACGTCAACAGTAAAGTTGTCTTTACAGTGTTCGTCGGCTAAAAAATAACAAAAATAAGAATTAATTACATAGCTACGTAACACGTTTATGGACAACAGAAATAATGAACAAATAGAGATTTAGGTTGATGTTTAGGATTACGACAGATTCAGGGGCGTATTAAACAAGTTTTTACACGTGAACCTTTCGGAGGAACCGAAAATAAATATCGGCACTCTTTAACTGCTACTGTTTTAAGAATTTGTAAAAAAACTTCTCGCTGGCAAACTCTGATTTCCGTTCCAAGTGAAATCAAAATGTCCGCTCGTACCCCGGATCATATGTTTTTTGAAATTAGCAACTGTTCTAAAGCATGTTTATGAACTGAAATTTGTGTTTATGGTAACTCGTTTTGTATAAGACACAAAATTGCGAAATATAACCAACAAAAGCATTAATGTCTACATAAATTGATAGTCAGCTATTGCTACTTAAACGTGTTGTTCCAGTAGTGCATTTAGAAAATTCGGTTTATCTAAAATCAAATTTACAATTTGTAAAGTCAATAATTTATGATTTTGTCACCAAAAACTTTCTGATGAGAAAAGCGTTCACCTTCATGAACCGCTAGATCGTATTACCCTCAATCAATTTTCCGTTGATACAAACGTTACATGTTGCGGCACAATTGGTGCGAAATTCAGTTGTTGTACAATTGGGATCACTTTCCTTGAGACTTTCGCATGTGGCGTTGGAAACTTTGTTGTGGCATCGGTCATCCTCTGAAACGTAAATATCACTGTTTCAAAGGGTTTCAACGAAACATTTTTGTATCTCAGAATGGTGTAAACTGTAGTATTTGTTGCGCTGTAGTTATTATGCGGGTTACCGGATATCCGGATATTAAAAATATTAGCATGTGTTTGGAAACGAAATAAGTATTCGAATATACTCTGATAAGGAACAAAAAATGCAAAAAATTAATCTGAAACAAGTGATTTTACTCAATTCTATGGAATGGGCCCGTAGCCAGAAAAGGGCCAAAGGGGCTCAACCCCCTAAAAGAACTTTGCCACCTAAAAAGTTTTAAACCTTGCTTGTAAGTAACGTAAAACGCCTGTATGCCCCTCTTGAAAACTGTTTAGACCATCTTGAATAATGTTTAACCCCTCTAGCCAGGTGCGCTGGATACGGGTATGCTCAGGAAATGAAGTCGGATTGGCTAAACCGCATTTCGTGCTAACTACACTGTTTCTTACACAGAATGTACGCAGTCGCATTATAACGTCTGAGAGTCATCTTTAGAGTATTTATACATTTACCTGCTGAGCATACAGCACAGAATAGCGGACAGCTTTCGCGTGAAAAATTGGCCTTACAATCAGGATCTGTATCAACGATATTCAAACAAACTTCAGCAGTCAGTTTATTTTTGCACTCTTCTTCAGATGTGACTAAAAGGTTTAAAAATTGTTTTTAAGTAAATTTGGAATAGAATTCAATTTTAAATGTTTACTTTTTCGTTTCTTTCAAACGTTTTAATTTAAAAAAATTATAGGCATCTTTTAATAATTTTCCAATTTTGATCGAATTTACTCATTTTACTATTTTAATAATTTTCCAATTTTGATCGAATTTACACATTTTACTATTTTTGTTTTTTCACTCAACCAATATTTCAATCAAAGCTTGCGTTCAGCTTCGATGTACAAACTAAAGGATTAAACATTTACAAAAATGTACCCCAAAATTGAACAAATACTCGTTTGTCATTATTATTATATATTACTAGAAAAAATGCTCAGCACTTGAGCAAAAAGGGATATGTTTCATATTCCTATTAAAAGTATGGTAAACTAGATCAGCACATTCGCTTGATGTAACCTGGAAAAGTATTCAGAAACAATAGCTGCCAAAATCATGCCAATTATTAATTTTTCTGAAACATCTTGCGGACAGCAAATCTACTTCTAACATTGAAGTTTTTGACAGGATTTGTTAGCAATTTTCAGAAATTCCTTAGGGTCGCAGAGACATGGCTGAGGTATACCGCTCTTTGATTTTGCAAGTTAATCGATGTTGCCAGAATACGGTGCGATTTGTGAGCGTCAATAGTCGTGACTATGCAGTGAAACAGATAAATAACTCGGGTGGGAAATGCGCATTTATATAATTTGTTACTAAGGTAAAAAATCGAGTAAACTCAAAAGTCACTTATAAGTGGAGTCTTTTTTAAAGCATCAATTGCAATTCGTTTTGTGACGTCTGTTCAAGAAAGTATCTAACAAAATTGGTCATCAAAACTCTAACAGCCATTATGTCGCCACACAATGCTCTTATGAAATTCAATTAACTATGGTAATACAAAGCCATAGGTAAATTTAATACGTTTTGTAGAGAACTTCAATATACGTTCATGGATTCCAAGCTACATCTGTCTACATTTCAGAAATAATTTCGCTTTGCATTCAAGAAAAGCATCTGTTTCTTACAAAAAAATATTACAGAAATTTTGCTGTCCGCAATATGTTTCAGAAAAATTAATAATTGGCATGATTTTGGCAGCTATTGTTTCTTAATACTTTTCCAGGTTACATCAAGCGAATGTGCTGATCTAGTTTACCATACTTTTAATAGGAATATGAAACATATCCCTTTTTGCTCAAGTGCTGAGCATTTTTTTCTAGTTTCAACCGCTTTACCAAGCTGCTGCATTAATCCATGGGGTGACATCGTCCGTTGCGGTGAAGCTAACCGTTTGTGTGAAAGCAACCCTTGGGCTGAAACCGACCGTTGAGGTGAAACCAGCCGTTAGGGTGAAACTAACCTCTGGGGCAAAATTAACCGCTGGGGTGAAACGAACCGTTGGGGCAAAACCAACCGTTGGGGTGAAACCAACCGTTGGGGTGAAACCAACTGTTGGAGTGAAACCAACCGTTGGGATGAAACCGACCGTTGGGGTGAAACCAACCGTTGGGGTGAAAAGAACCGTTGAGGAAAAACCAACCGTTGGGGTGAAACCAATCGTTGGGGTTGAAACCAACCGTGGGGTGAAATCAACCGTTGGGTGAAATCAACCGTTGGGCTGAAACCAACCGTTGGGTTGAAACCAACCGTTAGGGTGAAACCAACCGTTGGGGTGAAACGACCGCTGGGGTGAAACCGACCGTTGGGATGAAACCGACCGTTGGGGTGAAACCAATGGTTAGGGTGAAACCAATCGTTGGGGTGAAACCAATCGTTGGGGTGAAACCAACCGTTGGGGTAAAACCAACCGTTGGAGTGAAACCAACCGTTGAGGTGAATCCAACCGTTGCGGTCAACCGTTGGGTTAAAACCAACCATTTGGCTGAAACCAACCGTTGAGGTGAAACCAACCGTTGGGGTGAAAACGACCGTTGGTGTGAAACCAACCATTTGGGTAAAACCAACCGTTAGGATTAAACCAATCGTTGGGGTGAAACCAATCGTTGGAGTGAAACCAACCGTTGACGTGAAGCCAACCGTTGAGGTGAAACGAACCGTTGACGTGAAACCAACCGTTGGGGCGAAACCAACTGTTGGAGTGAAACCAACCGTTGGGGTGAAACCAACCGTTGTGGTGAAACCAACCGTTGGGGTGAAACCGACCGTTAGGATGAAACCAATCGTTGGGGTGAAACCAATCGTTGGAGTGAAACCAACCTTTGGGGTGAAGCCCACCGTTGGGGTAAAACCAACCGTTGGTGTGAAACCAACCGTTGAGGTGAATCCAACCGTTGGGGTGAAACCAACCGTTGGGGTAAAGCTAACCGTTGGGGTGAAACCGACTGTTGGGGTGAGACCAACCGTTGGGGTGAAACCAACCGTTGGGGTGAAACCAACCGTTGGGGTAAAACCAACCGTTGGGGTGGAACCGACTGTTGGGGTGAAACCATCCGTTGGGGTGAAACCATCCGTTGGGGTGAAGCCAACCGTTGGGGTGAAACCAACCGTTCAGCTGAAACCAACCGTTGGGGCAAAACCAACCGTTGGGGTGAAACCAACCGTTGGGGTGAAACCAACCGTTGGGGCAAAACCAACCGTTGGGGCAAAACCAACCGTTGAGGTGAAACCAACCGTTGGGGAGAAACGACTGTTGGGGTGAAACCAACCGTTGGGGTGAAACCAACCGTTGGGGCAAAACCAACCGTTGGGTCAAAACCAACCGTTGGGGTGAAACCAACCGTTGGGGTGAAACCAACCGTTGGGGTGAAACCAACCGTTGGGGTGAAACCAACCGTTGGGGTGAAACCAACCGTTGGGGTGAAACCAACCGTTGGGGTGAAACCAACCGTTGGGGTGAAACCAACCGTTGGGGCAAAACCAACCGTTGGGGCAAAACCAACCGTTGGGGCAAAACCAACCTTTGGGGTGAAACCAACCGTTGGGGTAAAACCAACCGTTGGGGCAAAACCAACCGTTGGGGCAAAACCAACCGTTGAGGTGAAACCAACCGTTGGGGAGAAACCGACTGTTGGGGTGAAACCAACCGTTGGGGTGAAACCAACCGTTGGGGCAAAACCAACCGTTGGGGCAAAACCAACCGTTGGGGCAAAACCAACCGTTGGGGTGAAACCAGCCGTTGGGGTGAAACCAACCGTTGGGGTGAAACCAACCGTTGGGGTAAAACCGACTGTTGGGGTGAAACCACCCGTTGGGGTGAAACCAACCGTTGGGGCAAAACCAACCGTTGGGGTGAAACCAACCGTTGGGGTGAAACCAACCGTTGGGGTGAAACCAACCGTTGGGGTGAAACCAACCGTTGGGGTGAAACCAACCGTTGGGGTGAAACCGACTGTTGGGGTGAAACCAACCGTTGGGGTGAAACCAACCGTAAGCTCTATAAAGTGGTGAAAGTTATAATCGTAAAATTACATAGCTAACGTGTAAAAACTGTTGAACCAAAATGAAAAATTTCGTGCACTTTCTGTAAGGTGTTTTTTGACCGTAACTATTGAAGACCACACTGGTTTGCAAAATCCTTTGGCACAAATATTCCCTACGTACCAGGATACCAGTGTACAAAATTTAAACGATACCGGTCTGAAATTATTTGAGCACCAACATGCGAACTAAACTGAAAATACGCGCTTGAGATGCGCGAATCATATATATGAACACTATCGTGTTCATATGATTGTTGTTATACTTTTAGTATTATTTTTCACTATTATTTCTTTATTTTTATTATTATTATTATTATTATTATAATTATTATGGCCCATGTTAAGATCAGGGGCTGTACGTTTTTCTCTGGGACTAGAAAAGAGTAAGCTTGAGCTTTAAGACTAATTTTATGCTTGGCTTAGGCTAAGGCTTTGGCTTAGGAATGTGCTTATAATACCGTTCCGCCCCTGTTCTTTACATTGGCCGTTATTATTATTATTATTATTATTATTATTATTATTATTATTATTATTATTATTATTATTATTATTATTATTAACATTTAATTCGAGTACCTGTAACCGTAACCGATGTCTTGGCATTCTCGGTTGATGTTATGGCAGCAGGTCCTGAGGTTTCATCTAAAAAGGCGTCACTGGACTCTTGCACATTGTACATTGTTGTGATAGATTTTTCTTCGACGTCTGTAAACATTTTTCGATACGCTCGTATTGTAATATTGCCGTATACTCCGGTGCATAGCGTTTTTCTGCGCTGCCGCAAAAGAATGAGTTAAAGTTTAGACTATTTTTTGCTTAGGCTTTGAGGTTTAGGAACATGCTTATACTACTGTTACAACCTTGTTCCATTGATCGCTTCTAGCATTACTTTGTTGATGTAATGTAAGTTTTTTAATCGTTTCAGACTAATATAGTCAAGGTTGTGCATGTTTGTTTAGACATAATTCAACCAGTTACTTTTCAAAATTTCCAATCGCTCGTGCTTTTTTGCCAGATATACATGTTTTGGTCCATGTATAGAACAAGGCCGAAACAGTAGTATAAGCACATTCCTAAACCTAAGCCTAAGCGCATGAATGAGCCTATTCCTAAGCCTAAGCCTAAGCCGAAGCAAAAAATTAGTCTAAAGCTTAAACTGACTTCATTATAGCCCCTCCGGAAAACGATTCGGCCCTGATCTATACATGAGCCCATGTTTTTTGGTTCCGACTCGCAGAAAAGCTAAATTTCTAACTGTGCCCTTGGCTTACGCTTTAATCAAAACATTTTCGCTTGAAGCCAAGACTGATTTTAAGTAAAACAAAAAAGTGTAAACAACTTTACCATAACCTGTACTAGTGAAAAGTCTCTGCAGAAACTAACTCTTAAAATCAATCAGTATTATTTACTTAAAAGTGGACTGTCGCTAGCCAAACTGCTGGACGGGATCAACCGTTCTGTTCCTGTTGTTTCAACATTCATTGAGATTGGTGGAACAGTTGGCGATTCTGAAGAAGAAAAAAGCTGCTTTCCTTTAATGTGAATTATTAACATCACACGGAAAACCAACTGAAAAGTGATCGTTTACGACAGAATTGGAGAACAAGTCGCAGTTGATCGCTCACGTCATGGCAGTTTAAGCATGTGAGACATGTTTGTCCGTTATGTGCGCATGCAATTCGTTATACTGTAGTACATTGTACGTATGGTAGCTAGCAGCATACGGTCGACACATATAGTCGACGACAGAAGCAGTTGGGCAGGCGGGCTGCGTGACGCAATGGTAGAACGGCTGCCTAAGGATACATAAGGCGTTAGTTCGAAACTACCTCGTACGCCTACTATTTCAGCTGTAGTCAAGTTTCCGAATCCTTCGCTTCATTATAAGTCTACCCTTTTGTTTAACGATCACAAAAATTTGTTCGCTGCTTCGACTAAAGAAAGAAACTGGCTTTAATCGTGTTACATGACCTATTAGGATGATAGACAAATAACTTGTATAGTGCACTTCTATAGATTTCCGATACAGCGAGGGTCGCGCATCAGAAAGTAAAAAATTTAAGTGCACCCACTTTAATTTTTGAAACATGCTGCAAACATTAGCGTGGCACAATACTTTTGATGACCTCCGGCGCCGTGTTTTTCACCGTACCGCAACGCACGTTTATGTCGTATGAAAGAGCACATCAATTTTTAAACAAAAACTTTTTTGCCGTGTGAAGCCGTCAAACGCCACATGACAAGAATATAACCACATTACACCTTCAAGATTTCTTTAATTTCTCTACAAAAAAAGCAGTAAAGGCCAAAACTTGGTTTCAAACATTTCAGGGCAGATCTCAAGGAACCGATAGGATGCATTCCAGCAGGGATGCTTTTTTTCGGACAAAAATTTGAGCGGAAAAATTGGAATTTTTTCTATCATTTTCCGGAAAAAAGTGGAAAAAATGGTAAATTCATTCTTTGTCTGAGTGTTTGCATATTTGAGCTTCTGATGATATCCCCTGATTATTCCACGCCCAAATCTGAATTTTTAAAAAATTCGATTTTTTGTCAATTATATATCACTGACGACTCGTTAGCCAGACGTCTGATTGGGAAACAATTAACAATATTCGTCTGAGGTCTGCAACCTGTTTCAAATGGTATATAATTGATATAATTTTTCCACAAAAAAATTAGAGACCAATGGAGGAATTTGGGACAGTCACACTTGTTTTTTGTAAGTATATATTAAATCCCAAGACACTTTTGGTTTTTTTGACATGAAAGCCTCTTCATTGCTGCATCATCGCGAGCAAAGCGAGGTTTAAGGCCCAACTGTTGGCGAAACGTACTGAGTGAACCGAACAAGATGCATATGTAGTTTTACATTGAATCTCGCGGCAAAGCTTCAATTCAGAAATTCATATATTTTTCATATGCAGCAATTATTGCTCTTTTCGAACATATAATGTGTCCTGGTGGACATATACACACTGCCACTGTTAACGTGTTGCATAAAAATCATAGTTACATGTCATCTAAAACGTTATTTTATATCACGTTTAATTGCAAGTTATATTTGATAATCGTTTAATATTTTTCGATTGTTTTCCATTTTTTCCATCCCCTCAAAAAATGTAAAAATGAAAAAAAAAACATTTTTTCCGGTAATTTTTTCCGGCCAACAACCCTGCATTCAAGCATGTTACAGATTGTTTTAACTATTTATACATCTGAAATTATAACCCAAATAAACAATAGTTTTTTCATAATTTAAAATTTTGTTAAACACCCCCCTCCACCACTGAGTTAAACTGAAACGGTGACAGCGAGTAAAAGTCACCTGTCTCGGCTTATGTAAAATGAGACGCTGACCGTTTTTCCACGCTGCTATAGAGCAAGATTAAGCTGTAGACTAATTTTATGTTTAGACCTTATGCTTATCCATATGCTTATGCTTAACTTAGGCTTAGGCTTAAGCTTGGGTTTAAGTTTTGTATTATGCATATACTACGGCCCTGTTCTATACTTTGGCCGTTGTCGCGACAGATCGCAAACAAAGACTCTGTATTACCTGATGAGCATGTATCGCAAAACAACGCACAATTTTCTCGTGAAAACTTCGACTCGCAATCAGGATCTGTTTCGACAATTTTCAAACATATTTCTCCGGTCATTTTATTTTTACATTCAGTTTCGTTTGTTTCTGCAAAATAAATTAATCAATATTATGGCGTAAACTGGTGCACTCGAAGCAATCAATTTAAACTTTAAGCAGTCCACAGATTAAGACTAAAAAGTTTCATAGAAACAAAAACTAAACGGGAGAGTAATGCAAAGATCAGTGTTGCTCCCAGTTTGAGGAAAAATTCCTTTTTTTTTCGCTGACTTCGAAGCGAAAAGCTGAATTTAAATCCAACTTTAACGTTGAAAAAAGTAGCATAGAACAACTCTGAAAGACCCATGTCCCCCTCTTAATAACCAGAAAATAAACCAAATATATATTACAATTATTTGTATTTAGAGCAATTACCGACAATTAGTGCTAAATGATATTTCTATTGAACAAAAACTTGACTATTGGTTGAAAATATATTGAATTTTAAACAAATTTCGTTGAACTTTTCAACTCAAACGACGTTCATGATTTAAATTTGTTTAATTTAAAGACCCATTGCCTGTTGAGTTTTCAATTTCGTCATTTGCGTTTACTGTTGTCAGGCGGTTTGTTGTCACTTGTGCCTTCGACGTTGACTCTGAATTGGTAGTTGTCACTTTACGTTCACTTGGCGAAACTGATACTGGTTCATCTGACGCAAAAGTAGTAGATTGTTGTAAATTAACAATGTCATAGAATGTGGATTGCGTTTGCTTGCTTAAAACTGTTGTTGGAATATTTTCACCTGATCCTTCTTGGCTATTTATAGCTGACTCCATACTATTTAACTGTTGAGCTCCAGGCGTAGGGATGAACGAGTCTTTAGCTGTTGGCATAAACAAAGACGATGTCTTGTCGAACTCAGCTGCTGACGACGAGGGCTGGGGGGAGTTTCCAAATGCGACAACTTTTTGGGAGTTTGGTTTTAAAGAAAGTATTTGATCAACAATTGAATCCGCTGTGATACGAGTATTAGTATCTAATGGTGGCAACGTCGATGTGTTATCAAAATTAACATTTACTGATGACAAAGGGAAATTAGCAACCGATAAAGAAACCATATGTTCGCCAGTGACGGGCTGAATTGAATCGAACGGGTATTGGGTTCGGCTTACGGTATCCTCGAGCACAGATGGCGATTTCGAGTTGTCGTCTTTTGTTGATAAATGCGTGGCGGTAGGACGACTCACTGTAACAAGCTCAGCATTTATTTTGGTCGATTGGTCGCTTAAAGTCGACAAGTTTTCTGAGCGGCGAGTGTGAACTTCGGTAGCTGCAAGTGACGGTTCTGTGGTTGACAACGGTAATAATAGAGCAGAATAACTAGTTTTCAGATAACTTAAGCTGTTCTATTAAAATTGAGTTACTTAATACTTTACTTACAGTCGCTTTGCTTGTGTTGAAAAACAAAGACACTCGTTCAGTTTTTGTTAAAAAAGTGATTAAACAACGTTTGTGCCTTTAAAAACTGCCGAATTTATAGGAATGTATTGTGTTTATTTGCAAAGATGTCATGGGGTATGAATTTTCAACTCGATCCCCTCTCGATAGAAATTTTCGTGGTGATCCCTATGGGAATCCTCTCCGTGGATTTTTATGGGGATCCCCGCCCACCCCAGTTAGATTGCAATACAGATGAAACGATTATTTGTAATCATTAAAAAGCATGCGCTAAAAATGCATGAAAAATAATCAATATCGCTTCATCTTGTTAATTGATATTTTTAGTGTTGTTGTGGCGTGCTCTGATTTCTTGAAACATTTGAGCCGGAGTCAGTCGCTGTCCTTGGCAATAAATAAATGCATTGGTCAATGCTACGTGTGGATTTGTAAACGCTAAACATTCGCTCACTGTGGTGTCCACAGAGAATTTAGGCTGAATGGGTATCATAAAATATTAGGGTCTTGCAAAATATGAAAATCTGACAAAGCTCTGTGTATTATTGAGAAATATACCAGGGGTATGGGCTGGGTTTTGGAAATCAGTTGAGCAACCATGTATGGCAAACAAAAGTCCAAGTGCAAGAAATAAGAGTCTGAATTTAGCTTCAATATGTTTAGCACAGTTGTAGGCACTTTCAAAACGGCGGAGTACTCAATCAAATGGTGAAGAAAACTTTCTAGGAGGCCACAGACAATAAATAGCATTGAGCTAAAAACTGCAAGGTCCGCCATAACGTCCAGCTTTTCGAAACAGGTTCTACCTACCAGACAAGCTGCTTTCTCAGCAGTGCTCTCTTGTCCAGACTCTCTTGATCAGAATGGCGAGAACGTTTTAATTTGCATTTGAAGTAAGTAAAACAAGCATATACGAGAAGATCAGTAAGCAACTCTTGGTAATGAACTCAGCTTATCGTGAACAATTTAACCGAGAGGTAGAACAAACTTGTGAATCAGGGTACAACCGGGGGTCTGCCTCCGACTCCGGCTCTTGCAAAAAATCATCCTCTGGCTCCGGTAAAATTTTTGTCGGAGGTTCCGGCAATTTCGATAGTGAAGTATTGCGTAATTTTGCAAAATTTATCTGTTTAGCGCGTTTCGTTTTACTTTTGTCACAATTTGCAGGAAAAAATTTCCGAAATTTCGCAGAAAATTAGCGTAACACCAAACAACTTAAGAACATATTGCAGATATTGGCCATAAAATTAACTAATTATATAACCATCATTTTTACTACCTTTTCGACTCATCTCCTGCTTCGGCTCCGGCTTTGGCAAGTTTCGTATACCTCCGCCGCCGACTCCGGTATTTTTCACCTCCGGTTACACCATGTTGTGAATCAATTTCTGTTTAAACATTCTCATTCTAAAGGGTATGTGTTGAACAATTTTAACCCCGTGAAGGGGTGAGTATCCCCGCTAGTTTTAAATAGACCTGCCCTCACCCTACATCCACCCTCCATGAAAATACCCATAGATATATATGCCCATCCCCATGTTATCCGTGTTTTTTTGCGAATGAGAAATTCGAGTTAATTTACTGTGATAACACGAGTTGAGTGCAAGATGAAGATACTTCCACAGAATTTTAGTTAGTTGATCTATAAAACAATTTTATTAAGTCTTAATTTGAATAATTCAGGAAAATCTAAGAGCAATGGATCATACATTTGCATATTTATCGGTAATATTACAGTTGGTCCACTTACTGTCAATTTGTCTTCTGTTTCTATTGCTTAACTTAAATATTAAGCTATGTGGAAGGAATGACATTTAAAATTGAAATATCAGTCAAAAGCAGTTGAAACTAAGGTGTCTATAGCTTGAATTAAACCTTTTTATCGATCAACAATACGCTATGTTCAAGTCAGCGTTAAAAACTAGATTCTTCGTTAAAATACAAAATAAAGTGTGTTGTAGGGTTCCAAAGAAATTTCGATTCCGGTTAAAATTCCAATAAAATTTTGGTTCCGACTACGACTGGCTGCAATTCCTATGCCGGAATTCCGACTTTCGATTATGAATTTTTAATGGTGATTGAACTTAGATTTTGCCTAGCGTAGAATCTATAAAACGCGTAAATAACCCGTCATCAGTATAATTGTTTTTCACAGCGCGAGCTGCAACCAAACGGAAATTTTGTCTCAGTTATGAGCTGCATAGTGGGAGCAAACAAAGTCGATTACATCAGTTCAAGCGCACTGTGACGTAAGTCGATTGTTTAAGAATCACTTTTGGTTCACTCTCATTACGAGCATGGAATTACGATTAATCTTAGAAAAATGTCACTGGAATCTACTGGAAAGCGCTCAGTGACACATGGATTTGAAAATCATTATTAATGTTTGTTCTAAACGCTACGCTCGAGACATCAGAACACATCTCAATGGTCATTAAAATTATACTTGAGTTTCAAACACGAATTTAATGAATTGTTTGAAATGTTGAATGGAATTGAGAAATTTATAAAACTGTAGGTACGCGAAAACAATTTACGCATCGGAACATTATTTAAATGTACGAAAAGGACAGCATAAAAGTCAGATTAAAGTGTCAAAACTAAAGAAAATGTTTTTGTAGCGACTAAACTTAGTTTTAAGAACGATCTCTATAAAGAAAATATTAAGTAGCGTAAGCTCGTAGGGCTCAAAACCGATGTTTGCTCTAAATTAAACAACTGTTGTAATAAGTTTAGTAATAATACAAAAGTTGTACTGTATTGACCCGAATAAGAGGGTGGGATGGAACAAGAGGGTGTCTCCATTTTGAGTCCGAATCAATAGGAGTTCGTATCCCAAATAAGAATCCGTAAGCGGATAGAGTCCCTAAACACCAATTAGAGTTCATAAATGTCAATTAACCCTAATTGTAGCGCATAAATGATTCCAGGACCAAATAATTTGAGTTCGAGACTTTAAAGCGTACTTAAATTTTGAAAGTACATTCCTAAGTATATCCTTGTATTATCGCTTAAGCTATTGATACAAGACAAATAAACGTTTAATTCAACGGATAATTGCAGTGCGGGATATATATCAGTAACGAAGGGTGGCGGAGCATGGGTTAAAAATAAATAACAGTCCGTAACCGAATAACAAGGGGGAACCCTCTGGAGAGACCAAATAAATATCAGTCCCCCCTCTTATTCGGGTCACTACAGTATATATTAAAAAAGTGTAATTTGTTTCGATCATAACCTTCGATCGCTTTTCAAAAAGACTGGGTTGCAGAGACAAAGTTTAACTCAAACTTGTCGCTAAAATTTAAATACGAACATCTGTGTTATTGATCTAGAAACACTATTTTTATGTTATTGCTTGTTAAAAAGTTGGCGAAACGTCTTCAATTGCGACGCTAATACTCATGGCGTTCAATTGAAACAAGATTTAAACTTAGGTTCGCCTGAATCTTGGACCTGGTTCGCATTCAAGTGTTATGGTGCTGGTTCGGTTGAGGAGTTGGTCGTCATATTGTATGATAGACAAATTTAGCGTGAAATAGAACGTAGCGGTTTAGATTTGATGAAGTAAATGTGCGCAATATTTTGGAGGTGAATGACTACTGTTAAGGCATTGAGATTTATTTTCGGCAACGAATCAAATCGATGTTAAGTTTCTGTTTTGACTGAAACATAAGGGGGTAATATGAAGGGTCCCCATTTTGAGTCCCACCCAATCAATAGGAGTCCGTATCTGTAATAAGAGTCCGTAAGCTAATAGAGGCCCTAAACCCTAATTATAGTCCATAAATGTCAATTGTACCTAATTGTAGTGCATAAATAACTCCAAGAACGAATAAAGTTGAGCACGAAACTTTAAAGCATACTGAAGTTTTGAAAGAAGGTACATTCTTAAGTATGACCTTGCATATCGCTCAAGCATTCGACACAAGACAAATAAACTTTTAACTCAACGGATAGGAGCAGTACCGGATATACCAGTAAAGAAGGGAGGCAGAGGGCGGTTTACAAATTAATAACAGACTGTAACCAAATAAACACGGGTTACCCTCTGGAGAGGGCAAATAAATATCAGTTTCCCACTATTCCAGTTACTGCAGCACTCCAACTTTAAGGTGTTCGAAGAGCTGGACGACTTATGTAAAAGGAGATTAGTTTCACTACAATTAGTCTAATTATCTTCTGGGAACTGAAACGTTGTATTAGGATGGCTGTAGGATCTAAAATTTCCTCAAATTCGTTTGGTGAAATGGCTAAGTATGTTTCACGAGTTTTACTACTTGTCCAATTATCTTGAAATAACTGAAACGTTGTAATTGTAATGGGATTGCTCTAAGATCCTAAATTTGCTCAAATTCGTTTGCTGAAATGGAGACGTCGTTACAGATTCCACACCACAGAGCCTACAATGGTCAGTCGAGTATTCTTGTCATCTTGGCGATTTTGCTGAAACGAAGACAACGTTCTTGACTCACTCAGTTGTGGCCCCAAAGTTGCGGTCAGTTTAGAATCGTCAAGTGTTTCGAAGTTGAGAATTTCAAGTCCTGACGTCTTCAGATCCATAGCTGTTGAATATTCTGTGTTATTCCAACGTTCATGGACGGACATATCAAGATTTGCTGTAGTTTGCCGTTGAACAGACATCGATTGAGCAGATGCTTCATTGATTGCTGCCGTTGCGTCGAGTTCTTCCGAGTTTGAATTTACAGTTTCCAGTTCTTCAGAGTTCGATGTTGGCATTTCCGTATGTTGCAGTTGTTGCGTTCCAATGTCCGGCACCAAAGTGTTGATTGCAGTGTTTTGTGTTTCCACTTCCGTTGTTGTACTGGAGCTTTGCGCAGCCGTAGTTGTGACCTCTATTGACGAATAAGCAAATGCATTCGTAGAATAAAGCGATCTCGGTTGCCGTCATATATATTTTATAAAATTTTAAATTTACGCGATTGGCTTAAAACTCAGCAAATTTGAATTAAGCAAAGTCTCTGCAACCAATATTAAAATATTATTTCTGTTTTGACTTTATATATGCGTACATTTTCTCATTCCCGCAATATTTTACTCTAAATACAGTGTGTTATACGGCTATTGTGGCACATATCAAAATTCAATCAATCAACGAGGACGGAAAAAATTCTGGCATTAAATGTTTTAATTTCAACTACAATCCTACGAATCGGCAGGTGTCGACGCAATTGATTTTGTGTTCAGGATCAAATATGCCACTTTAACACAGCAACAAAAATCCTATGCATTTAGTCGAGTCGAGCACTCAACAATGATGGTATACAAGTGCTACACCAGCCGAAAATTAATGAACATACTGTAGTGACCCGAATAAGAAGGGAAATGAACCTGATACACATTTATTTGGCCTCACCAGAGGGTACCCTTCCCTGTTATTTAGTTACAGACTGTTGTTTATTTTTTGCCCGTCCTTCGCCACCCTTCGTTACTGATATATATCTGGTAATGTAGCTATCCATTGATTTAAACGTTTATTTGTCTCGTATCAAAAACTTGAGCGTTAATGAAATGTAATACTTAGGAATGTACTTTACTACTTTCAAAATTTATGTATGCTTTCAAGTTTCGAACTCATCTGTATTTGGTCCTGGAGTCATTTACGCACTACGATTGAGAAAATTGAGATATACAGACACCAATTAGAGTTTAGGGACCCTATCCTCTTATTGATTGGGACTCAAAATGGGACTCCCCTCTTATTGGGGTCACTACAATATATTGCAATTACGTAGATAATTTTTATACATTAGTATATCATACCAGGACAAGTGCCACATTGTGTTCGACAACGATCTCGTGTAAAATCACTCTCACATTTGGGATCAGCTGCCAAAACAGACAAACACGCGCTATCGCTGAGTTTATTTGGACAAGATTTTATTGTAGCTTAAAAATAAAAAATATGTCTTTTGAAAGTTAAAACCGAATTCTCGTTGGTTGTTTCAACAAAAGTTCAGTTGAGTTTTACAGAGTAATTTGGTCAAGTAGGGTCGAGATTGGCTTGGTTTTTTGTTGAAAACGACGAAGTTGATTTGTTTGCTCATTTTAACGTGACTGTTTTAATACAAGAACCGAAATGTCTAAGGCACAGAACAATGAGAGATTTTTTAGGCTCCATATTATTTTAATTGAAAAAATTAAATTTATGAAACAATACAATTTCAAACTGTACCTATGTTTCGTAAACTTAATGTATCGTTTGTTAACCCTTACCTTTTACAGTGTTTTCGGTAAAAATGAAATGTTTTATTGTGAACGATGCAAAATATGCGAATATGCATTCATCGACGAATACAAGACTACGTTATCTCAAGAAAGATATTAAAATAGAAGTAATTGTTTCCGCTGTTTGAAAAACGGATGTTGGCTTTTTGGGCTAAGCCTAATCTAGGAATGGCTTTCTTCGTTACATGCCTTCAATAAATAAATGTTAGTCAAATGAAAGAAGCCGTTGTCTCTTTTGTTCTGCGCCTAAAAGCTTAAGCAATGTCTTCATTCGCTGTGTGCCTTCAATAAACAAGTGTTAATATGGGGTTTGGGGTGCTCTCGTCCGACGGCACGGCCAATAAATAAGAAATAGTTGTATTCTTGATTTAGCCTACTATCTCGACGAAATCGTAGGCGTATCCAAGATTTTCGTTTGGGGCATACAAATCCTTTAAAACAGTCACTACACGCAACAACGCGTGAAAAAATTTTTGATACGTATACCATTAAAGCAATGTCGGTTCACATTAGAAAAGCACCAACAACTAGTGCGTGGGAATAAAACGCACAGGAGATCAAAGTTTCAATTTATTCCGAAATCAAATTTTTCCAAAGCCATTGGGGGGTCATGACCTCCTTGCTCCTTCCCCGTGGCTGCGCCCTAGCTTAAAATAAGGAATGATTACTTTCGTAACATGCTTTAAAATGCATTAAATTTATACAAAAACAATCATCGTGGTTTAAGTTTGTGATCTAAGTTTAAGCGCGCTAACTTACTGACTTTATTCGTTTAACTGACTTTAATAAATCTTTCGCAGTATATTTAAAAAGCGTTGTTTTACTATTCTGATCTGAGGGCTAAGCTTAAGCAATAACATCCCTGCTTACTTGATTTTAATTAATAATTGTTCGAAATATATATTACAAAATAGTAAAGCTGGTAAAATTGACAACGGACCAAATAAGTATTGAAGTACGAATGAATAACAAATAATCATGCAAACAGTTGCGGATGTCAGAATGCGGCATGGAGTTATGAGCAGAAAAAAATGTAATTAAATTGTAGGAACAAAACGTGATGCCTTGCAGTTCTAACGTGAACCAGTGTATAGTTTAGGCAAAGGCTTTATTTTTCAGTTGCTTCAATAAATAATTGTTCACGTTTTCGTCTAAACTCATGCAATGTTAGCTAAATTCGCTAGCCAAAAATACAGAAATACCATATCCTTCATTTTTAACCAGTGATAGAATAGGATTTTATGTATTCAAACACACTGACTTAAAACAGTTAAGCAAGTGCTGTTTTATCGTCGACTATTTGTCGACACGTATGTCGCCGGCAAGCATAAAATACAGTGTAATGTATCACAGATTTTGCACTTTAACAAACAAACAAACAAACAAACAAACTTACATTTAAACAAACAAACAAACAAACAAATAAACAAACAAATAAACAAAAAACAAACGAACCAACAAAGGAAAAACAAATAAACAAGATAACGAACGAACAAACAGAAAAAGTGCTGGGGATCTGGGCGACACGAAAATTCAGAAAAACAATTTCGAAATCATCAAAATCCGTATATCAACATCAGTGGCCGTATTCTGTCGTGGAACAAAGGTGCACATTTCACGGTTTCTACAACTGAATGACGGAACCAATCTCATTGCAAATTTTGATAGAAATTTTGGCCAGGTGCATGCCAATATTACGCTTACGCTTAGACTTGGACTTAGGAATATGTTTATATTACTGTTATGGCCCTGATCTACGCATTGGCCGAACTTTTGAAAGTTTTGCTATATTTTCTCATATGACGAAACACTTTGACAACACGAGTAAATATGAATATAAAAGTCAAAAATCCGGTCTGGTTTGAGAACACCTCTATCGTTTCACAACCGACCACTATATGTGCATATGTCGTAGGCCAATCTGCTATTCAGAATAATCACTAATTGGCCTAGGCCAATGTACCATTTATGTATTAATAGCAGTTAGTCCTATAGGCTCTGCTATTGAGCATATAGACCAATTAGATTGGGTTATATGGACTGACGCTAGACCGTTAACCAATCAGAGTTGATTTTACATCACTGTTGTTACGTTAAATGTCACAGTCGCTGTTTGGCCTAGGCCGAACTGCTATTTGCTCAGAATAAAAAAAATTTGTGTACACCAATTGGTGATTGGCCTGAATAGCAGATTGTCCTACGAAACAGATATAATTCTGAGTTTTAGCGACCCGGATTCTCAAGTATGACATATCATTAGTTAGCAATAGTCTTATATAATTGGCAATTTAGCAGTTGCGAATTTTTATTTACACAGAAGCGAATCATATGCAAAAATATGTTAGATTTTATAATTGAAATCTCAGTTACGCACACTGTAGACATATTGCCATCTAGTGATAGGCGCTGTACACGTCTAAGAAATAAGTAAAACACATTAAATACCAAGGTGTAACCGGATATATGTTTTCGCTATTTTGATAACATTCCGTTTCCGTCATTTTTACTTTCCGTTTAAAACCCATACGGAAACAAAAATAAATTTACATTTAATTACCTGTCGTTGTTGGATTTTCTGCTTTTGCAGACACTCCAATCGTATCAAGCGACGATTCTAACGCTTTGAGCGCATCAATGATTGCTTGCTCAGCAGATTGAGTTGAAGCTGAAACACGCGTTGTGGGGTTCCTGAAAACAACATTAACCATATAAAAAATGTGGTTACTACAAAGAATAACACCTCATGGCAACTTTTTGTTCACAAACTAAACGATTTGCAGTGCCAATAAGCGACACGCGGTCACTCATGAACGGCATGCGGCACTATTAAAGACGACACAGAAGGCATGACAGATTATAGCACAACCCTTATGAGGCACTGAGCGAAATTCTTTTGATGAAAAACGGGCAACGAATTTTAAAGGTAATGGTTGGGTTTCTGAAACTCTACTTAAGTATTACTTGGTATTTAAGTACGTGCTAAATAATTACTTATCCGTTTTGTCGTTTTTAAAAGCGTACTTACTTAAGTCTCTGAATGAATCTGGTAATGAATACAAATTAACTTTTAGTTACATTAACATTTTTCTAGCTGAAATTGTAGACTCGTGGTGTTTCTTTAATATAATAAAGCAAAACGATTAGCTTTTTGTTACGACAATGGTTCATATTTGGCGTTTACCTGTTTTGTTAGAAAAGTTAAGCGTTTACTTAAGACATCAGCATAAGTAATTTGCTAAGCACAGCTTATGTAAATACTTAAGTAAGATTTCAGAAACCCAGCCGCTGTATTTATATTTAATAAACGTATAAGTAGGTACATGTAATTTTGGCTTTAATTTTTTGCTGGACTATCTTTCAATACAACAGGGTAAAACAAGCGCATACTTATCTCTGGTACCGTGTCTGGTGGATTTTTTGATAGAGGTTAGCGAATTTGGCCCGTGCTAAGAATGGAGACCTACCAACTGAGAAACATAGAGACTGGCAGACTTTAGAGAGACTGAGAAATTTTTTGGGATTACACTTATACTTAACTTACGAGTGTTTTTGTTTAGGCTTTAGGCTTACGATTAGGCTTAGGTTTGGGATAAAATTTTGGCTTATATCTACTTTATTAACTAACCGGGGGTATATCGTATGGTTACGGTTGTGATGCCACACCACAAATATAGCGCCAAGCTCATTGTGTTCGCAAAATATTTGCTTTCAAATTATTTAACTTGTGTTTAGAAAGTTAACAAATTGAAATTGTAGTAGAAAACCTCAATAGTTGAAACTTACGTGGCTGTAGTAGACGCCGTGTCGGCAGTACACAATACCGCAAAATACAACAAGTATAGCGAAGAGAATAATAGTTTATACCTCATTCTAAAATATTAAAACAAAGCAACTAAATATTTAAGCTTTGAATCGCATTCAACAGCGACATGTATTCCTCTCAATTTCTCAATTTCGAATGGCGATAAGATTCTTTTTGAGGCTGTGTACTGTTCGAATAAAATTTTGTTCCCAAGACCGTTTCGATATCTCTGATTCAAACAGCAACGGAACCGGGTAGAGAATTTTTAACAGAACCAGGACTTTGCACAGTATTTTTATTACTTACAAACTTTCTAATGCGAGTGTGGTTTGCAAACTTGTACGTAAAAATATATCTACGGAACGCAGACTTTATATGGCTTGTGCTTTCCGTCGCAAGATTTGCTATTAGAATGAGCAAAAGTAGCACGAAGATTTATTCGCGAGGCAAACAAAATTTTGCTAACATAGAATTCATTTGCCGTCGTTTATAATTTATCAACTGAACGCTATTTGTCATGCTAAAGCAGACGAGAATACGAATTATTGTTAATAAATCAAACGATATTTTGTTATATGTATATATTTTCCTTTTGCTCCTTCCTTTGGTTCCTTTTCGTTCTCTTTTTTCTTTTTTATATTTTATACTTAATATATATATATATATATATATATATATATATATATATATATATATATATATATATATGTATATATATATCTTAAAACATGATGTATATAGGGCATTCTTACTGTGGCTCATGTAAAGAACAAGGCCGGATCGTTTTCCGGAGGGGCTATCATATAGTCAGTTTAAGCTTTAAATTAATTTTTTGCTTAGGCTTAGGCTTAGGAATATGCTTATACTACAGTTCAGGCCCTGTTCTATACATGGGCCCTGTAGTACGTGTTCTGGAATCAAATGTAAAAACAATGACAATTCTGAAAAAACATTGTTGGAAATGAAATATATAAAGCTCAACTGTTACATGAGCCTACCATAAACAAGTTCTGATTTTTATTGTTGAACTAGAGACAACGACGCGTTATCGTAGATCGTTGTTGTTGCGTCAGGTATGAAAATATGTTCTTCGAATTCAATTTTAAGCTGCGACTTACAATTTTTGCAGATAGTTCGCGCCAAAATTTCACTAGTTGAAACTAAAAAACAATGTATGTTAATATTTCAGAGTTGAAATGCTCGTAATATTAATAATGTAACAGTAAGGAACGACATATTTTTGTTGTTCAATTAATATTCAAACCTACTGAAATCTATTGCAGTGGACCTATATAAATTTGGGCCCATAGGTTTAGTTTCTAGATTATATTTTTTGCTTAGGTTTAGGCTTAAGCTTAGGCTTAGGCTTAGGAATTCGTTTTTGCAACGCTTAGGCTTAGGCTAGAATTACGCTCCATCTACTGTCACGCCCTTTAAAGTAACATTGGCCCTCAGATGTATGGCCCGAATCGGCCCATCTTACGCTGAGGGCCGTACCGCTGTCCCGGGACAACAAACAGGCTGCTTTAATGTGTTTGAGGCTAAGGTTTATGCTATCCTTAGGACTTCGGGTAACCCTTAGGCTTAGGTTTTGGCTTAGGCTTAGGCTTAGGCTTAGGATTTAGGCTTAGGCTTTAGGCTATGGCTTAGGCTTAGGCTTAGGCTAGGGCTTAGGCTTGCTCTTAGACCTAGGTTTTTGGCTTTAGTTTAGGTTCAGGCTTCAAAGGTGTGGCTTAGACCTATAGCGTAG
>JASANG010003189.1:0-120866 GCA_030248215.1 Enoplolaimus lenunculus | reverse complement strand
CGGCTCTGTCGATCCTTCTCCCGCCCAGAAAGGTAAAGACTCATAAGAACCGTGCCCTAAACTTGGTAAGGTGGCCTGTCCATACACGACCAATTGGTAAGCTGACTTATCCGTTTATTAGGGAGTATGTTTGTTCTTTTAGCTGTTTCAATATTGCTAATTGCATTATTAAGTTAACTTCAAGTCTCTGCTCGGCAGCAACGTTACTAAGATCAATTTGAACTGTCTTTAAACCTCGCTTACAGCACAGGATTTAAGGTATTGTTAATATCATGATTTTGTATGCAATATGTAATAAATCTCAAAATGTGCTGTGAATTGATCTTTATGCTCAACCCGAGTTGTCGCAACTCGATTAGCCTGGTTAAACCGCCCCAATTGAGTGGGCTTTAATCCAAACGCGGCACCGCTCCCCTCCAGCTATTGCGCAAGAAACGATAACAAAAGTGGACCTCAGATATTTTATAATATCTCGCCCACCATGTTTATTGCTTAACTGTGTGACATGCTTAAGCTTAAGCACACGCCTAAGTAGCTTAAGAGAAGCCTCGCCGTGCAAATTAAAATATCTCAACCACCATTGTTATTGTTTATATATAGTAGGCTTACACGCTAACTTGTGCTTATGCGGTATCGGAGCCCTTTAGGGTCAAATTTTGGGAGTGTTGCCGGGTTTGGATGCTCTTCCCAGGAGTAGTCGCCTTCTCGGGACAGAGTTCAATGAAATTCCGATCACCTCTGACCATTGTATCCTTCAGGACCTTGAATATCGAGTCAAATCTCAAGCTTGCTGAGTACCGACGTAAACGTCTGTACTCTCGACCAATTAAAGTAAAAGACCCAAGGATCTGTTCACTGTTCCCGGCGACTTCCGGACCAACTCAGGCTAATTTAGATTTAATTCTCAGACGGACAGAGTGATTAAAACACTAAAATCTAAAGCATTACAGGGTATCCAACGGTAACTTCTGTGGAACTTAGGGATAAAATTAGTAATTGGCGTACGAGGGTAAGGGATTTCCGTGACCTTTCGGAAGCTTTTACCACGCCAGGGGGACCATCATCCACTAGACACGTCGGCTTACTATTGGTAGGTCCACAGCCAGGACACCTGTGAGGGATAGCACTCGGATTCGTCCGCAGAACTACCCGTTGACCGTAGCCTGTAATACTTTTTTTTTTTTCCCCCCCCCCTCTCCTTTTTAATTTTTTTTTTGTTGGGTTTTTCTCTTTTGGTTTGGGGGTTCCCCTTTTTTTTTTTTATTTTCTTGTCTTTTTATCCCATCCCTATTAAGCCAAGACAAACTTTTTGAAGTCCAAGCCTAGGCCTAAGGCTAAGTATAAGCGTTAATTCTAAACGTGCCGGAAGTATGTATACAAAAACCCGTAACTTTACCTGTAAAATATTAATAGGGTCAAGATTTGGCGTTTCTCAGTCGAAATCATTCTCCAACGACGGATGTTCAGCGCAAATTGGATCCGAAGACATCGTAGGAGACACTCAAACTCAGGTCGCACAGTTGTTGCCAACAATGTGGCTTGGAACCGATGAAGGATCGTAAGTTCAACTGCGGTTCGCTTCCAAATTTGGTCAACGATTTCCATCCATGAGTCCAGAGTTCGACAACCAGATTGAAGTTATTGACCATATTCTCAAATGCTTATAGCGCCGATCACCAGTTAGAAATATGTCTTCAAATTCGATAAACTCCTATACGTTTGCGGATCTCAAAATTGGCACAGAAGTAGAACACTTCGAATGCAAAAAATGCACATAATTTTGAACTTCACCTTGCAGTGGTTCAAAAGTTACAAGACCTATGACCAACTGGTAATAAGTGCTATACACATTTGAGAATACGGGCTTAGATCTCGGATAATTTTAAAAATATTCATGTGAAAAGGACAGACATTAAATTGCATGACTGTCGGCAGTGCCAAACTGAGGGGCGTGCCCTTAAGTTCGACTGGTACCCCTCGATCGGTTGTGATAATGCGCGGTGGTTAAGTTTTCATGAAGGTATGCGAACTAAAAACTGTTGTTGCCCATTTTTAGCTTGCATTTTTCACAGAGACCCTTGTGTTTGCCCGATTCACATGTGTAAGTTTTTGGTGCGAGAACTTGCAGCTGCACATTGTACGCAGAACTTGCATTTTTTATCAGCCAATGAGAAAATGGCTTCAATAAATTCATTAAACTTGAATAGTTATTCACACATGTGAACTAAAATTCCTAACTATTATTTTTAATGAATTATTTGCAACTGCAAGTTTTTCGAATGTGATTTGGGCAAATCTTGCAAGTGCAAGTTGCAGCTGCAAGTTCTCGCAGCAAAAACTTGCACGTGTGAATAGGGCTTTACACTATTGTTTATTGTCATCAATGTTTATTGTTTTATATTTGCAGAATTCACGTTTATAATTACAATGACAATATACGGATGCGGAAGTGTAAAGCTCATATTCAACATCCGGCACAGGTCACGTGTTTACTGTAAGTTGAAGTTAATTAAATTATGAGTCGTATTCTCATCTGTGTCTAGCACCTTTGACGAGTTTGTAAGGATGGTGCGGCGTTCCTTGTCACCGTCCGGCGCCATGAGTCAACGTCCATCACCATACGGTATCGTATGGGAGCAACTCGTGTATGATACTTGCATAGTGACTCACGGAAAAGGATGGCGCCGAACGGTGACGGACAGTGCCGGACACCTGACGTCATCAGAAGTATAGCGCCATCCGAATAGGTTCTCAAACCCCAACAACTTGTAATCCGAAATTTCATCGACTCGACAATTTGTCGCCTATCATATGCTTAGGCTTAGGCTTAGAGCTAAGCTTAAGGAATATGTTTAGATTTATTTATAGACTTTAATCAGGTGTCGAATTGCCGTAAATTCATATAAATGTATATATAATTGTACTATTTCAACCCTTAACGCAAGTTTGAGCTTTTGCGATACTGTAATTTCTCCTTTAATATTTGCAGGCATTGCGAAGGCAAAGTATTTGCAGCACTGGGTAACATTATGCTTGCAGTTTATCATCGCAATACAGGTCAGCGTTCGTTCATTTTGACTTATTTTTTAAGTATTTTTAGTTAAAAGTTGCGGCCAATGTATAGAACAGGACGCGCAACAGTAGTATAAGCCTAAGCCTAAGCCTAAACGTAAGGATGAGCCTACTCCTTAGACCTAAGCCTGAGTCTAAGCCTAAGCCTAAACATAAAGAGTAGCCTATTTTCCTAAACCTAAGCCTAAGCCTAAGCCTAAGACTAAGCCTAAGCCTAGTCACATAAGGTAATCTAAAGCTTAAGGTGATTCTATTACAACCCCGCAAGAAAAACGTTCCGGCCGTGTTCTATACATGAACCAAAGTTGCTATGTTGGCCGTTGGTTGGAAAATAATTATTTCTGAGCGAATACATTTAAATTTTAGTACATTTTTGCAATTATTTTTATTTCAGATGGCGAATGGAACTTCACTGAACCAACACTGGTGAGTTTAGACGATGCGACGGCGTCTTGGTGTTCAAGGCCGATTACAAGCATGGCATCGGTGACAAGTCGAATCTGGTGCGGGTGTCAAAATGCGATTATGATACTCAGCCCACATTCGCTTAAAATTGAAGTAAATATTAATACATAACGGCAGCAATTGATGCAATATCTTACATTTTTCAAACATTTATTGCTTGTATCATTCAGCTGTTAAGTTTATACTGTGGCATTTTCCAATTCTGAGATAACAATTGACCTTGTTTAAAAGCTGTCCTATCTAAGGTGCAACAGGAATTCCGGTTCCGGTAGCGAAATCCGGTAGTTTTACACCGGGGACTTCTGGTATTTTCGGTGTTGAAAATTTTTCTCATTCGGAAATTTAAGAAAAATTTTCATATTATTCTAACTTAACTTATATTTCTGAAATTGTCTCAGCGTGTATTGCCAAAATTTTCAATTTTTGCCATAGTACATAATTTATCATACGTTTTTCGCTCATGCATTTGTTTCAACATTTTGGCATTCTAAATGGTGTGCTTACGTCATTAAAAGCGATAAAATATCGTTAAACATAAATTTTTTGGTAACAAGTAAATTTTGTTTTCCGGTTCCGGTATTTTTTCACTCTCCGGTTCCGGTATTATAAAATTCCGATTTTGCGTAATAATCTAGGCATGAGGAGCTGTATAGTACATTGTTTTACGTTTCTTTAAGAAACATTTTGCTTATTCCTGAATAAAACGTTTAATTCAACGGATAGTTGCAATACAAGATATATATCGGTAACGAAGAGTGGCGGAGGGCAGATTGAAAATAAATAACGTCTGTAACCGAATAACAAGGCGGGTACGCTTTGGAGAGGCCAAATAAATATCAGTCCTCCTCTCTTATTCGGGTCACTACAGTAATAAATTATTGAAAACAATTTTTCATGGTGCAACTTAACTCCGAAATCCAATTGATTTGTTCAAATATCACAACTGCACTCTTGCACCGTTTGTTTTTACCAGTTTAAGTTTCGTTTTTTCGGGCACAAAGTTCTCTACAGAGTCGTGTAAGCGGTTTTACTATGCGAATTCAGTTACAGTTGTGCAAAATATCAGAATATCATGTGTTCAACAGGTAACTTTTAGACTGGTGCATTTCTGAACACTGGATATTAATTCTTTTATTGGCATCTGGCTTGATTCAGAATAGGCTTATCGCAGTGGATGTTTAATTCGATTTTTTGGTGTTATTTCTGTAATACTGCAATAGAGTCAGCTTAAGCTTTACAACTAATTTTCCGTCTATGTTTAGGTTTAGGCTTAAGCTCATTTTTCCGCTTAGGTTTACAAATATGCTTATACTACTATAACATCCCTGTTCTATACATTGACCATGATTTTGTAGCATATGTTTGCAATCAGCAGCGACTCAAGTGCAACCGTTCATCAAATATCCAGTTCCGGATTGGGCGTATGGATATCACTGCGTTACAGTCAAGTATTAAAATTGCATCATGCACTTAACTACGAATGCTTACTCGAGATTAACATCGCCCCGACTGTTACGAAAATGCTTGCAGGTATTAAATTGACCTTCATGAGCTCAGTGGTCATTGTCAAGTGACCACCCATCGCTCTGTTTGTGGGCAGATTTCGACCAATGTTACTTTAAGGCGCGTAATAGTAGATTAAGCGTATTCCTAAGCCTAAGCATAATGCCTCAGTGTTGCAAAAATGTGTTCTTAAGCATAAGCCTAAGCCTAAGCCTAAGCCTAGTCAGAAGAATGTAATCTAGAAAAGAACATGGGACCAGATTTCTAAACAAGAAAACTACAGCAGTGACCATTACAAAATCTGCATTCAAATAGCGTAATTTTGAGGTATTTCTATATAAAGTTAAACAGTATACTTAGGGTTGCGCTATATTTGACGCACGCCGCCGAACGCCGCCGCGCGTCGACGCGAGGCACGCTAAATTTTTGGTATATTAAAAATTGTCGCACACCATTATTTACGTCATCGTTTGTATTTTGTTACAAATTTGAAAAAGATTCGTAGAATTTTGTCGTTTAAAAGTTTTCATTTCCGATTTCGAAATTCGATTGGCTTTAATGACATCATGTAAAAGACTTCGTCTTGTATTAAAAAGGAGCCAATACACAGAACAGGGGCGGAACAGTATTATAAGCATATTCCTAAGCCTAAGTCTAAGCCTAAGCCTAAGCCTAAGCGTAAGAATGAGCATAAGCCTAAGCCTAAGCGTAAGCCTGGAGAATAAACATATTCCAAAAGCCTAAGCCGAAACCTAAGCTAAGCGAAAAAAATTAGTCTAAAGCTTACGCTTACACTATTGCAGTTCCACAGAAAAACGTTCCGCCCCTGATCTTTACATGGGCCAAAAAAAGAAAAATTTTGACAATAAAAAGCTGAAATGTTTTCAATTTAATTTGTCCCATGCTCTGGTGATTTTTAAAATTTTGGTAAAAAATTACCAAAGCAGACTGCCAGGGGTGACAGCTGACAGGGAATACGGAGTGTTATTTTTTAGGTTGTGACGATATTATACGTCATCACAAAGTGTCGTGTTTGCGTGTTACGTCATTGCTTTGTTGTAAAGATTTGTTATGGATAGGAACCTCGGCTGGGGTATTGTTACATTTACCGCTGCCTCATGTTACTCCATCAGCGACTAAGTTATCCAATATACCTGTTATTGATGGTAAGTGGACATGTTTTGTGTCAGTGGTGAATACAGGATTTTCCGGTGAGGCAGATTTGGTTTTGTGTTCCAAAATTTTGCAGTTTAGTGAATTTATGAATTTTTAAAATATTTAGAAAATTGATTAAAATGCGACGAACGCGTACTAAATTTTGAATTTGTGATATAACCTCAGCCGTGTTTTTGCGATATTTCGCTACACACAAAAAAAACTATTTTTGAATTTATCCAGAAAAGTATTTTCTGCGGCAAATGTGAAAAGTTTGTCTGATATTGGAAACAATTTTTCTAAAAATAGCTGGAAAACGTTTATTTTCAGGCGTTATTTCAAAACTTTGTTGCAAAACTTTTCTGTTATAATAGAAATACTTTTCAAGTGCACCTTGCTAATATTTCTTGAATGCAAGAAATGTTTTCTTAAATATCAGAAATATTATTATTTTGAGTGTAGAAAGAATATTGTCAATTGTGCAAATGAACCATTTGCATCGCTAAATTTTTAGTTCAGCAGGGCCGATGGAGAGATCCACCCATCTCCCATTCTTCTGGATCCGCTACTGGTCTTTTGACCCATTTGAATTGGATATCGTGGAAACTTTTAAGGATTACACATTAACAGAAACAGACCTTAATAGCTAGCCAGTTTACGGTAGCGGCATACTTTTTTTGAAGTTCGTCGCCGTCCGTCACCATACGGTATCGTACTTGAATGTCCGATACGGCAACGGACAATGACAAACGGTGCCGAACGTCATCAAAGCGTAGCGCCACCCTTTAGTAGACAGCCAGTTTAGGTTAGCGGCATAGTTTTTTGAAGTTCATCGCCGTCCCAAACGGTGCCGAACGTTATCAAAGCGTAGCGCCACCCTTTAGTAGACAGCCAGTTTACGGTAGCGGCATACTTTTTTTGAAGTTCGTCGCCGTCCGTCACCAAACGGTATCGTACTTGAATGTCCGATACGGCAACGGACAATGACAAACGGTGCCGAACGTCATCAAAGCGTAGCGCCACCTAAAGACAAAATTGTAACAGCCCGAAGCTGATGCAAATTTCAGTGCCACGATTTCAACTTTGATTATTTTTTGCTCAAAAAACAAGGCAGAATTTGTATGAAAGTTCAACTCAACATCATAGTTTGATATAACTATTAATTCACCTTTGAACCGGTAATAACCTTATTCTTTAGCCTCTAAGCGGTTTATTCTGAAACCTATTAAAGAAATGTATATTTTTCAGTTTCCGTCTTTATAAAACCCCCTGCTAATTCACTCGTTAGTACAATTTGCTTTTTTGCACGCCAACGGCCCCCTCGCGTACGTAATTATTTACTTTGATTATATTTTAGGGTTTAACCTCGGCCATCGGGGTTACTGTCGATTTCTGATCACAGCAGAGCTGAATCCTTCGTCAACCCTTGGTCCAGGAGGCATTCCAGGCACAGCGATGATTAGTTCCGGCGGAACCAGCTGTACAACATCCGGATTTGCTGGCAGCGGAACTGGAAGTAACAGTTTATCAGGAGCGTCTGCGTCAACTGGAACGAGTGCGGATATTTCTAAACGACGCATGTCACTTAATGTCGCGGCGTTGCAACAAGGAAAGGTATTCAACGTAGGAGTCCGATTGGCTGGGACGTCTATAAAACTGTCTCGCAGCCAATCAGTAGGAATCAGAATGGGCTGGGGCGTCTATAAAACTGTCTCACAGCCAATCAGTAGGAATCAGAATGGACTGGGGCGTCTATAAAACTGTCTCGCAGCCAATCAGTAGGAATCAGAATGGGCTGGGGCGTCTATAAAACTGTCTCGCAGCCAATCAGTAGGAATCAGAATGGGCTGGGGCGTCTATAAAACTGTCTCGCAGCCAATCAGTAGGAATCAGAATGGGCTGGGGCGTCTATAAAACTGTCTCGCAGCCAATCAGTAGGAATCAGAATGGGCTGGGGCGTCTATAAAACTGTCTCGCAGCCAATCAGTAGGAATCAGAATGGGCTGGGGCGTCTATAAAACTGTCTCGCAGCCAAACAGTAGGAATCAGAATGGGCTGGGGCGTCTATAAAACTGTCTCACAGCCAATCAGTAAAAATCAGAATGGGCTGGGGCGTCTATAAAACTGTCTCACAGCCAATCAGTAGGAATCAGAATGGGCTGGGGTGTCTATAAAACTGTCTCGCAGCCAATCAGTAAAAATCAGAATGGGCTGGGGCGTCTATAAAACTGTCTCACAGCCAATCAGTAGGAATCAGAATGGGCTGGGGTGTCTATAAAACTGTCTCGCAGCCAATCAGTAGGAATCAGAATGGGCTGGGGCGTCTATAAAACTGTCTCGCAGCCAATCAGTAGGAATCAGAATGGGCTGGGGCGTCTATAAAACTGTCTCGCAGCCAATCAGTAGGAATCAGAATGGGCTGGGGCGTCTATAAAACTGTCTCACAGCCAATCAGTAGGAATCAGAATGGGCTGGGGCGTCTATAAAACTGTCTCACAACCAATCAGTAGGAATCAGAATGGGCTGGGGCGTCTATAAAACTGTCTCGCAGCCAATCAGTAGGAATCAGAATGGGCTGGGGCGTCTATAAAACTGTCTCGCAGCCAATCAGTAGGAATCAGAATGAGAGCTGTGAAATGAAAATTTTCTTACTGTAGAATTCTATTAATGCAGCTGAAAATAAATTTGGACCATAATGGGGGGGGGGGCAATGTGACGTGTCCATAGGAGTCAGCGCACCATCCCGGTTTCGTAGTTGTGGCCCCTGGTATGGTAAATTGTAGCTAATGTTTAATATTTTAATGGTCATATGCCGGTTAAATTAGCGGTGCCCTTCTGAGCTTTAATTTTCTTGAAGTCTTTTTCTAAATTTCGTAGCTTTTACGACTGGCTTATAGGAATATTTGAAAAATAACTTGGTTTTAGTTAGTTATGATATGTTATATTTGAATTTATAATAAGATTTATTCGCTACTAAGACGGCAAAGGTTACTTTGAGTAGCTAACGGTTTTTCGCGGTTCTATCATGGAGTAAGCTTAACTTTAAACTATTTTTTGCTTAGGCTTAGGCGGCCTATGTAAAGATCAGGGGCGGAACGTTTTTCTGTGGGATTGCAATACAGTAAGCTTAAGCTTTAGACTAATTTTTTGCATGGCTTAGACTTAGATTTAGGCATAGGCTTCGCAATATGCTTACAATACTGTTCCGTCCCTGTTGTTTACATTGGCCGCTTAGGCTTAAAAATATGCTCATACTACAGTTACGCCTCTCACCATTGGCGATTTAAGGTATATGTGATATCGGGCGGTGATGGTTTTGAAGACTATCAAGATATTGACTCTGACGAAACAGATGACGGAGTTGGCCGTGAAGATTCTACGAATTATTTGTTAATTTGGCAATGCTAAAGCTTAGAATCATTAGTAAATCTCTGTATATATATATATATACATATATATTTACAAATTATGGTCCAAATTTTTTTGCCAGATTTTACCTAAAACAACCCTGAGAAGTATATATTATATGCTGTAGTGACTCGAAAAAGAGGGGGGCTGATATTTATTTGGCCTCTCCAGAGGGTACCTCCTTGTTATTCGGTTTACGGACTGTTGTTTATTTTTAACCCACGCTCCGCCACCCTTCGTTACTGATATATATCCGGAACTGCAACTATCCGTTGAATTAAACGTTTATTTGTCTTGTGTCAATAGCTTGAGCGATAATGCAAGGTTATACTTAGGAATGTACTTTTAAAATTTAAGTACGCTTTAAATTTCGAACTTAAATTGTTTGGTCCTGGAGTCATTTATTCGGTACAATTAGGGTTAATTAACATTTATGGACTCTAATTAAGGTTTAGGGACTCAATCCGCTTACGGACTCTTATTGAGGATACGGACTCCAAATGATTCGAACTCAAAATGGGGACCCCCTTCTTATTACCCCCCTCTTATTCTGGTCAATACATTATAATATATTTATTTTATGTAATAAGCGTATTTCTAAGCCTAAACCTAAGCCTAAGCCTAAGCCTATTAAGCCCAAGCGATGCAAAAATGTGTTCCAAAGCTTAAACTTCACCCTAAGCCGAAGCCTAAGCAAAAAATGTAACCTAGAATCAAAACCAACTCTTTTATAGATCCACCTGAAACCTTGACACCCATTAAAGTAACGTGGGCCCAAAAAATATAGAACAAACGATTCGATAATTGCAGAGAGTACTGCAGGTTAATGGGTTGGTGTTGCACATTTTGTTAATACTTTGGCTCGACTGTGTAGGTTTCAACGATGTTACTATACTTCCTGACTACATAAACAAATCTTTGCACAATAAACTATTTGTCTTAATTGAATATATATTTAAAACTCCCCTGGCTACGCCCCTGTTTATTGTGTATAAATAAATTTATACGTATTAAGCAGGCGAGGTGTGATTGCGATGTATAAATTTGCTAATTTTAGTAAATATATATTTATAAGCTGTTGTTAAATCGTTTGGTTTTACGCGTATTTTGCATAAAATTTCGGCAATTTTTCCCCAAAATTGTATCAAACAAAACGGTATCGTACCATAGTGATATGTAGCATGGCACCGCATAATAATTTGTAAACAAAATTTTTTTACTTGAAACTCCGCTCGACCGCGGACGGTGCTGCGCGACAAGCATAACGCCGCCTTTAAGTTTCCTAATTTTGCTCTGGATTACTTCTGTTATGTCAGCATTTTGATTCTCAATCAATACGAGTCCATATCCCTAATAAGGGTCCGTAAGCGGATAGAGTCGCTAAACCCTAATTAAAGGCGATGAATGTCAATTATCTCTAATTGTAGTGCATAAATGAATCCGAGTTCGAAACTTTAAAGCATACTTACGATTTAAAAGTACATTCCTAAGTATAACCTTGTATTTAACGCTAAAGCTATTGGCGTAAGACAAATAAACATTTAATTCAATGGATAGTTGTAATACCGGATCAGTAATGAAGGATGGCGCGTGGCGGATTAAAAAATAAATTAATGTCCATAACGGAATAACAGGGAGACCGTCTGGAGAAGCCAAGTAATTATCAGTCCCCCTCTTATTTGGGTCACAACTGTAATTCGATACAGAGGTTGAGTTGAATTATATGTCTTCTATGCGAATGAAACTAAATGTCAGATCCAAAATGGTCATAGTTCAATTTGCAGCTTCATCTTAGAGCAAATTCCAGTTGATGCTTAAGCCTAAATGTGTAGATTACGTTTTTACCTGTTCCTAGTTTATCAAATGTGCCAGGAACCCATCATTAATTGGTGATAGACCCAGGGTGTAACCGCATATCCATTTCCGGTAAAAAGCTAAGTCCGTTTCCGTTTTCGTTATAGAAATAACGAAAATTGTGTCATTTTTATGTTCAAAATTAGTGAAAAATCAAGCATATATCTCGCAGTTTTTCATTTCAGATACTGTAGTAACCCGAATAAGAGGGGGTACTGATATTTATTTGGCCTCTCCAGAGAGTACCCCCGCTCCTCCGCCCTTCCTAACTGATATGTATCCGGTACTGCAATTATCCGTTGAATTAAACGTTTATTTGTCTTGCGTCGAAAGCTTAAGCGATAATGCAAGGTTATACTTAGGAATGTACTTTTAAAATTTAAGTACGCTTTAAATTTCGAACTTAAATTGTTTGGTCCTGGAGTCATTTATTCGGTACAATTAGGGTTAATTAACATTTATGGACTCTAATTAAGGTTTAGGGACTCAATCCGCTTACGGACTCTTATTGAGGATACGGACTCCAAATGATTCGAACTCAAAATGGGGACCCCCTTCTTATTACCCCCCTCTTATTCTGGTCAATACATTATAATATATTTATTTTATGTAATAAGCGTATTTCTAAGCCTAAACCTAAGCCTAAGCCTAAGCCTATTAAGCCCAAGCGATGCAAAAATGTGTTCCAAAGCTTAAACTTCACCCTAAGCCGAAGCCTAAGCAAAAAATGTAACCTAGAATCAAAACCAACTCTTTTATAGATCCACCTGAAACCTTGACACCCATTAAAGTAACGTGGGCCCAAAAAATATAGAACAAACGATTCGATAATTGCAGAGAGTACTGCAGGTTAATGGGTTGGTGTTGCACATTTTGTTAATACTTTGGCTCGACTGTGTAGGTTTCAACGATGTTACTATACTTCCTGACTACATAAACAAATCTTTGCACAATAAACTATTTGTCTTAATTGAATATATATTTAAAACTCCCCTGGCTACGCCCCTGTTTATTGTGTATAAATAAATTTATACGTATTAAGCAGGCGAGGTGTGATTGCGATGTATAAATTTGCTAATTTTAGTAAATATATATTTATAAGCTGTTGTTAAATCGTTTGGTTTTACGCGTATTTTGCATAAAATTTCGGCAATTTTTCCCCAAAATTGTATCAAACAAAACGGTATCGTACCATAGTGATATGTAGCATGGCACCGCATAATAATTTGTAAACAAAATTTTTTTACTTGAAACTCCGCTCGACCGCGGACGGTGCTGCGCGACAAGCATAACGCCGCCTTTAAGTTTCCTAATTTTGCTCTGGATTACTTCTGTTATGTCAGCATTTTGATTCTCAATCAATACGAGTCCATATCCCTAATAAGGGTCCGTAAGCGGATAGAGTCGCTAAACCCTAATTAAAGGCGATGAATGTCAATTATCTCTAATTGTAGTGCATAAATGAATCCGAGTTCGAAACTTTAAAGCATACTTACGATTTAAAAGTACATTCCTAAGTATAACCTTGTATTTAACGCTAAAGCTATTGGCGTAAGACAAATAAACATTTAATTCAATGGATAGTTGTAATACCGGATCAGTAATGAAGGATGGCGCGTGGCGGATTAAAAAATAAATTAATGTCCATAACGGAATAACAGGGAGACCGTCTGGAGAAGCCAAGTAATTATCAGTCCCCCTCTTATTTGGGTCACAACTGTAATTCGATACAGAGGTTGAGTTGAATTATATGTCTTCTATGCGAATGAAACTAAATGTCAGATCCAAAATGGTCATAGTTCAATTTGCAGCTTCATCTTAGAGCAAATTCCAGTTGATGCTTAAGCCTAAATGTGTAGATTACGTTTTTACCTGTTCCTAGTTTATCAAATGTGCCAGGAACCCATCATTAATTGGTGATAGACCCAGGGTGTAACCGCATATCCATTTCCGGTAAAAAGCTAAGTCCGTTTCCGTTTTCGTTATAGAAATAACGAAAATTGTGTCATTTTTATGTTCAAAATTAGTGAAAAATCAAGCATATATCTCGCAGTTTTTCATTTCAGATACTGTAGTAACCCGAATAAGAGGGGGTACTGATATTTATTTGGCCTCTCCAGAGAGTACCCCCGCTCCTCCGCCCTTCCTAACTGATATGTATCCGGTACTGCAATTATCCGTTGAATTAAACGTTTATTTGTCTTGCGTCGAAAGCTTAAGCGATAATGCAAGGTTATACTTAGGAATGTACTTTCAAAATTTAAATACGCTTTAAAGTTTTGAACTCAAATTATTTGGTCCTGGAGTCATTTATGCGCTACAATTAGGGTTAATTGACATTCATGGTCTCTAACAAGGGTTTAGGGCTCTATCCGTTTACGGACTTTTATTTGGGATACGGACTCATTGATTGGGACTCAAAATGGGGACCCCCTCTTATTACCCCTTTCCCTCTTATTCGGGTCAATACAGTATGATGTAATTGTTTGAAATGAAATAAAAAACATGAAATTCAACCAAAATTTTATAAATTTTGGTGCATGCGCCATTTTTTAATTCGAATTTTTGAAAATTCGATGAATATACGCAGGCCACAATTGTGTTGGCAGAAAAATAAAACATTTTTGAAACTTTTATACCTCAATATCCGTTTTACGTTTCCGTTATTTTAACTATCAGTTTACACCCTGGATAGATCGTATCTATTCGTAACCCCGGGTTACAAGCCCGAGCAACAATATCATTTATGAGGCGTTGTGGTTTGAACGAACCGACAACACACAGGCGCTCGCTGTGTTCCACAATTTCTTTTATAACAGTTGATATATGAAATTTGATCGAAATAAAAAAAATAAAATATTACGAAAAAGCACCGCGATGCTTATCATAAAATACAGCAGGTCCCTCAAACAGTATTGTTGAGGAAGTTTCGAACTTTTTCCCATGTAAAGATCAGGGGCGGAACGTTTTTCTGTGAGACTGCAATGTAGGAAGCTTAACCCGTTCTCACATTGAGTGGCCTGTAGGCAACTCAGCGCAGTGTATATACGTTAAATAGTATATATCGGACCGTGTTTAACAATTGCAACATGTATACATAAATCACCACAAGACGTAAGAGCCCCCTCGGGCTCGAGCGTCAAGCTCCTATAGCTGAGTGGTGATGGTATACGCCTCCCACTCCAGTCACTGGAGTTCGAATCCTAGCATAAAAGTAGGTCTCAGGGGAAATAGAAAATATTCATGTGAGAAAGGGTTAAGCTTTGTACTAATTTTTTTGCTTGGCTTAGTCTTAGGCTTAGGCTTAGGCTTAGGCTTACGCTTAGCCTTATGAATATGCTTGTTCAAGAGCTGCATATCTAGCTGAATCCAAAAATATTATATTAAAAGCTACAGTGCAAACTGATATCAGGAACATGGAACATGTTAACTATAGATGCCTGCGCAATAAATCTAACCGTAAGCGGTCCAAAAAGATCAGGGGCGGAACGTTTTGCTGCGGATCTGCAATAGGATCAGCTTAAGCTCATTTTTACGCTTAGGCTTAGGCTTAGGTTTAGGATTATGCTTATGCAACTATAACGGCCCTGTTCTATACATTGGCGTCTTAAACTAAGCCTACTGCCATGGTCTAATAAAGCCAAGGCCTAAGCATACCCTTCTTAATCTGTACGTTCCCCAGTCTCAATGTTTGACAGTGGGCAAAGCATTTGTAATCAATATGAACCAACGTAATGGTGTTCAGATTTCGAGTCCGAATTAGAAATTTCGGCCAATGTTGTCAAAAATAGTCTTCGATGAACGGGCCCATGTAAAGATGAGGGACGGAAAGTTATTCTGTGGGACTGCAATAGAGTAAGCTTAAGGATTAGACTAATTTTTTTTGCCTGGTTTAGGCTTAGGCTTCAGAATATGCTCATTCTTACGCTTAGGCTTAGGCTTAGGAATATGCTCATTCTTACGCTTAGGCTTAGACTTAGGAATAAGCTTATAATACAGTTCCACCTATGTTCTTTACATTGGCCATAACTTCAAAGGCAAACCGATAAATTATTGCTCAAATTATTGTGGAAGATGCATTGTAGTTGAATTGTGGGTGATTGTGCCTACTTATGCCGCGGTTGCTTTCTTGATTTAATTTTCCACCGTGATTTTCGACGACCCCCGCGAACTCGGTGCCGATTTTCTGTAGACGCTGTTTTAAGCTGACTAGACGTTGAATTTTGTTCAACTGAAGTTGAAACAGTTTCAATTGGGCGAGCAGGCTGGCTCGATGGACTCGTGATGGTTTGAAGACAAACGCATTGAGATGGTAACGCGATCATGTCCCATTTATATTTGTTACCAAAACGAATAATCGCAGGAATGTAGTGATACTTTGTGTGGCATTCGACTTGATATCTGAAATATTAAATTTTGATTGGCTCGATGGCATTTTCGGTAATTTTACATTTTCCCACGGAAGACTGAAATATTACATTTTGATTGGCTGGATGGCATTTTCGGTTATTTTACATTTTCCCACGGAAGACTTATATAATAAGAATAGTGTTTTTATCTTCTGGGCCCATATTCTCAAATTCTCAAATGCGTACAGCATCAATTACCAGTTGGTAATATGTTTTCAAACTGACAACCGCCTGCAATTGGGATTATCAAAACTCGTACAGAAGTAGGACGAATCAAATCCGACCCTCACTTTTCATTGGTTCGAAAGTCACAAGAGCTATCACCCGCTTGTGATAGGTGCCGTAACACATTTGTGAATACCGACTGCCGGTATAAGTGCACGGCAAGTGTACGCTCTGTAAATTCCAATGAGTTGCTTAATCAATTCAGCTAGCGATTTAGTTATTTCTGAATTAATATCAGTAAACGTTAACTCATTCTGAGTTGAGTTGATTGTTAATCTGAGTTGAGTTGACTCTGCGAGAGGTGATTAATTGAATCAGAATGAATTGAATCAACTCAAAATACTGAGTTCTGATAGTCCTAACTCAAACTGAGTGATTCAACTCATTCTGAGTTAAAATCAACTCACTGAAATTTGCAGTGTGCAACGCAATAAGATTATAATACATGTGCTCATATACCGGTATATGAAGTTGTTGCAATGACCGCATGGTGTAGTGGTAGCATGCTTGGCTCGAACGCAAAAGGACCGATGTTCGATTCCCGCCGCAGTCCTTAGCTTTGGGCAAAATTTCAAACAGCGGTCGTGCAAACCGTGTTGTTCCAACACCGACCTTGGCCGTCGATCTATTTTGCCCTGAGAGGCATAACAGGCTGATCCTTTTTATAGACATGGAAACAGGCTTTAGGTTTAATGCGGCTCTCTTGAATTAAGAGTTGGTTATAAAACAAGTATCCAGTCCGTTTCACCTCTCCTAAAATTCGTAGACTATAAATCGTATACTCACAAATCGCGTAACTACCAGCAAATGCTGATATTTCAACAACAATGATACTTATTCAAATCAGCTTATGGTGACAAGCTTAGCCCGTTCGCGACAATTTGCCTGTGATTAACAAATGCATGATGCCCCCCGGTGACGTACGACGAGGGACGGCTCCGGACGTCATCAACAGTATAGTGCCATCCTGACTGAACGGATTTTGTCGAGAGTGCAGACGAATTTGAGTCAGTTTGTGTATTCCGGAAAATCCTATTTTGGATTAAGTCAATTTAACTCACGATAGTCAAATTCAACTCACTGAGTCGCTAAATGAGTAGAATTCGACTCTTGCGAAGTCGAATTCGACTCAGTTTGTGTAGTCCCGAAAAGCCTATTTCGGAAAGAGTCAATTTGAATCACCATTTTTTACACTAAATATTAACCTTTTATCGATGAGTCGACATCGTTGTTTTTCGTAGCGTTTTCCACATCGAACAACGTAAAACCACTGTTGTTTGTTGCTATTTGAGATCGTATGAGCAATTTCAACGCTTTGTCCGCGAATATCTGAAATGTAACAGATTGTGATAATAAAACTGAAACAAAATAACTTTATTAAAACTTATGGCCAATGTTACTTTAAAGGGGCGTAACAGTAGATTAGTGTATTCCTACGCCTAAGTCTAAGCCTAATCGTTGTAAAAATGATTTCTTAAGCCTAAGCCTAAGCAAAAAAATGTAATCTAGAATGTAAAACCTACTCTTTTATAGACCCACCAGAAACCTGGACGCTCCTTAAAGTAACATGGACCAAACTTATTATCATACGATCCGTGCGAGTCAGCGAGTATTCAGAAATTTCCCAGGAAACGACTTGGATCAAGTTTACAATACGTCTGCGTATTGTTCGCAAGTTCAGTTATAGGACCTTGCAATGCCTTTTGTGGTTTGCTAAAAAATTGTTCAATTTTGAAAATTTTTGCATGTGACGCAGTTTGCTGAGCCGAGTCGAACGTCACCGGTCATCCAATGATTTATTTTGATCGTAATGGGAACATCAATGGCATCAAACTATTATACACAACCAATCTGAATGCTACGTGAAACGGTTCGTCAGAAACCCACATTGTTATTACATAACTTCACAACTGGAAATTATTGTGCGAACACGGCGAAAATTGCAAAACATTGCATCTTCATCGCAGGAATGGACGGTCTCGATGGAAAAAGTAGGCAGATACTGAAGACCGAGACTGGCAAACCAAAACCGTGTCGAAAAGGTCTCTGCCTGGATTATTTTTGAGCCGACAATATTGACAGCGATGTTACCAGTTTTGGCCAATGTAAAGAACAGGGGCGGAACAGCAGTATAAGCGTATTCCTATACCTAAGCCTAAGATTAAGCCTAAGCGTAAGCGTAAGAATAAGCATATTCCTAAGCCTAAGCCCAAGCCTAAACCAAGCGAAAAATTAGTCTAAAGCTTACGCTTACTTTATTGCAATCGTACAGAAAAACGTTCCGCCCCTGTTCTTTACATGGACCCGAGTTTTTAAAACAGAAAATTATGCTAATGTTTCTTCAATAATTTTGTTGAATTTTCTCTGCTGTTCAGGTAAACTCGCTATTTTTGCTATGTAACATTAAGGTTTTCTATCAAAATATGGGTTCTTTTCGGCCAACGGAAAGGTTTATCTTAACCCTTCTCACATAGCGTTGCCTATGGCCAACTCAGCGCAGTGTATATACGTTAAATAATATATCGCAGTGTTTAACAATTGCAACACGTACACATAGTACTAAATCACCACAAGACGTGATAGCCCCTCGGGCTCGAGCGTCAAGCTCCTATAGCTGAGTGGTGATGGTATACGCCTCCCACTCCAGTCACTGGAGACGAATCGTAACAATAAAAGTAGGTCTCAGGGGAAATAGAAAATATTCATGTGAGAAAGGGTTAAGTTTTCGGCGGAAAAAATAATAGGGCAAAATAATTTTTAAGTATCCTTGGTCAGAAAGCGGGCCCGTAGTTATCTTTAGAGTCAGGGAGGGATAGCACCGCTCTGGAACAATTTTGCTCCCCCCTATAAAATTGTCAACGTTGCTTGTAAGTCACCGAAAATCCTTGTATGCCCCTCCTGAAAATTTTTGAGCTCCCTGTAGCAATGTAAGCTGTTTACAGGCCTGTCAGAACGCCTCTAAAATAGGTTTTAAGCTTAGCGAAGGACTCACTTTGAGCGACTGTAATATTGACCCAAGCTGATCTTGATCGGCATATTTCACGCGTTCGCACTCGAGTCGTTTGTCTTTTTGTCTGAAAAAATTATACGGAAAATGGACCAGAGTTGGCAGAGAAACGTTGCATTGATGCTTTAAAGACCTATTCACACGTGCAAGATTTTGTTGTGAGAACTGGCGGCTGCAAATTGCACGCAGAACTTGCATATTCTTATCAGCCAATAAGAAGGCGGCTGCAATATTTTCACTGAACTTGTATGTTTATTTATACATGTAAACTAAATTCCTAACTATGATTTTTAATGAATAATTTGCAGCTGCAAGGTTTTCGAACGGAATTTTGCACAAAACTTGCAAGTGCAAGTTGCAGCTGCAAGTTCTCGCAGCAAGAACTTGCACGTGTGAATAGGGCTTAAGCCTTTATACAAAGTATTTAATTCTGCAACTCACGGCAATCAACATCTTATCGCGTGTATATATTAGTCGTTCAAAATAACCATTTCAGTACGCGTAACCCAAACTATGCAATAATCAGGGACGGATCCAAGATTTTCCAATGGGGAATAAGCATATAAGACATGCTTGTCCATTATGTCCCTATTGAGGATACTGCAGTGCACTGTATGTATGCTAACCGACCGCATATGGTTGACATAGTTCATTTGAAATGTGCAGGCTTCGTGGCGCAGTGGTACAACGTTCGCTAAAATATCTGTATGCTGTGGGATCAAGCCACCCCTGTATATCTGCTTTTACACCAGCATCATTTTTGGGGCCAAAAATTTTACTGTTCTAAAACGCCCATTTTAACACATTTTTCGATATTTTAAGACTGACCAATTGTGCTGAAGGCGTAAAAATTTTGATTTTTGGCAGTAACCACGCCTAAATTTTTCGTCGGCGGAGGGGTACAATTCTAGTTACCCCCCTAGATCCTTACTGGCAATTATAACAAGTTTGCAAAATAATGCACATTGTGGTTGAACCATGTGCATTATGTGGACAAAACAGTGCATTATTGGGTTATAAACTTTAATTATTTTAAAATCAGTAACGTCAGTTTGGTGTTAAAATTTGAATAAATTGTCAAATTTAAAAAGTTTTGGCCCATGTAAAGATATCGATCGGAACGTTTTTCTGTGGAACTGCGATAGAATAATCTTATAAGCTTCAGACTAATTTTTGTTTAGGTTTGGCTTTGCCTTAGTAATATGTTTATACTATTGTTACGGCCCTGTTCTATACACTGGCCAAACATACCCTAATTTGCGGCATATCTTCTGAAATTGCATAAAACGACATCGGTTCATCCAACCAGAAGCCGGCGCCGGCGGCCGCAGGGTACGAATCTTCTAGCGAATCGCGAACAATCGGCCAATCAAATTCAGCTTGGATGCTGGCGGAAGACGGTGAAAAATCTGGTATTGGTGGATTTCCAGAAGGACTTGACGCGCATAAGGTTGATGCTGATAGCTCGTGATTTGACTTCATGGTTATTTCTGGTGAGTTTGTGTGTTCGTTTGCAACTGCTAAAATAGTAAAATTAGTGCAGTATTTTTCAAAAAGAAAGTATTTTATCATTTGGGTAAACAAGATTAAGATGATTAATCGATTCAACACGCAAAACCCAACGTATATCGCTGCCAAATATTTCCAAATACAGCCAATGTGAAGATCAGGGACGGAACGTTTTTCTGCGAAACTGCAATTGAATGAAACTTAAACTTTTTGACTAAATTTTTGCTTAGAGGCTTAAGTATAAGCTCATTCTTACACGTAGGCTTATGGAGTGGCTTTTTACTTAGGAATATACAACTGTAACGGACATTTTCTATACTCTGGCCGAAAACACCAACATATAATGCAGTTATGTATACATGGGCGTAGCCGTAATTTTGGAAAGGTAGTTACCGTCTATGAAAATTTCGAAGAGGTATTCTTCTTGCAGCAACCTAAAGCCGTTTCTAAAAATGTATAGAAAAATCCGAAAGGGGGTCAGATCCCTGAACCGCCCCCAACTACGCCTTTGACAGTAAAATGTTTGACAGTAAAATGTTTCCTATTGTTGAGAATTATATTTTTCTATCTTTCGCTTTATATGAAAATATAAGCACAATTTTACACAAAACAGTCAATTATGTATGTCGGCGTTCCAGCTTTATCAATATCGGCCAATGTTACTTTAAGGGGTGTCACAGTGGAGTACGCGTATTCCTAAGCCTAAGCCTAAGCTTAAACGTTGCAACAATGTGTTCCTAAGCCTAATCCTAAGCAAGAAAATGTAACCTAGAATCTAAGCTTACTCTTTTATAGACCTACCAGAAACCTGGACGCCTATTAAAGTAACATGTGCCTCAATATCGATGTTAGACGTTTTGTCACCACACTAAAAAAAGTATTTCTGAATTTATTCAGAAAAGTATTTTCTGTGGCAAATCTGAAAGGTTTTTCTGATATTTCAGACATTTTTTCTAAAAATAGCTGGAAAACGTTCATTTTCAGACTTTGTTTCAAAACATTCTTGAAAACTTTTCTGTTATAACAGAAATACTTTTCAAGTGCACCTTACCAATTATGTTTATTAAATGTATGAAATTTTTTCTTAAATATCAGAAATATTATTTTGAGTGCAAAATTCAACTGAAATTCATTGTTTCAACCAGTCTCGTAAATGTGAATTTAAAACATTTCGGCGAGTTTGTTTTTACCTGAATTGTGTTTGTTTATTATCATCAATAGCGCTCGGTACAGTAACAAAGATAACAAGCGTTCAAACCGATGCGATGGCATAATTGATCAGCATTTTTGAGACTAAATTTGAAATGTACTTTAACGTTTTTTTTCAATTATCGAATTCGTTCATTCATAGTCAATTGTTTTTTCATTTCGCTATATTCTCGTGTAAAGTCAAAAGTTAAAAATACATAAAATCTGAAATGGCGTATTTTTTTGCGAATTTGAAAATATTTTTGCAACATTTCCAAGATGCTGAATACTCCATAGCGATTGGTTCTACAAACGAGTGCCTTGTGGAGGTTTTGTCCAATCCCGACACCTCTTATTTATCACATGACCAATAGTATAAAACAACAGTGACGTAATTGTTAGAACGGCTTGGCAACATAAGCCGCCTGTAAAATGATTTTGCAGTGCCGAAACAGACGGTAGGCCCCCCAAACTCCAGGGTGAGGGTCCCCAGCGTAGATGTGGATAGAGAATTATATCAATGTTTGAGCTATGATTTTCCGAGGGTTGATAACTGTTGGGGCACCCTTCCAGAAACAGTTGCACACAAAAGTTGCAAAACGATGGATCTACGAAGTGAAACCATCTTTGAAATAAATCAAACTTGCCATTGCGCAATATTTTTTTGACATTTTCTTTTAAAAAGTAGCTAAACATCTCATATTTTAAGTAAAATCTTTTACAATTTTTATATGTTCCAACCAGGGGAGACAGCACATGGCACATCTCAGTTAAATTTCGCTTATTACCTTCTTTTCATGAGATTATTATCTTATCTCAAGTAAAATTTTAAGATAGCGAGTGTAGCAAGCGAGAAAATTTGCTGGCATTTAGCAGCCTAATGGTTGTTTTAAGAACTGTGCAGTGTCTAAAGTCATTGAAATATACGCAGAATGGTAGGATAGCCTGAAACTCACGAGCGAAGCGAACAAGAAGCTAAACGTATTTCAAAACTTCTGCGGTTTTTGTTTCATCCGGTTAGGGCGGGGGTCCCTTTAGGCGTTGATACCCCCAAATGGAGGGTATGGGGAGTGGTTGCTCCGGCCCTGTGATTTTGCCAGTACTTTTTTCACTACAACAATTTTTGTGACCTTTTATGTTTTTTAAGTTCAGAAACGCGTCAGGTTTTTCCGTCGCTTCGCTTGCAAGATTTCATAAAATATTTCTGTGACAGTCAGTACAACCAAGACTGCATCATGACAAACGTGTGCAACTCTTGGGGTCCCGATGGTACAACATGTACCACCGAGCGTTGCGTTTTTGGCTGGCCCCCTTGTTTAGAGGTGGGTCGTTATCACATGAATACCCCTAAATTAAACTATAAAGAAACCATGTTTAACGCCGCATACATAAAGTGCCATGGTTCTGCACAGCCTGTATCCCCTGTGATAAATCGGGATAGGGCAAAAACGCAACGCGTGCCGGATACATTCTTTTCTACACAGATTGTGCCCAGCTTCACATTCTTGTTAAATAGCGATTACCCACTCTTGGTTCAACTCAATGCATAAAAATCAGACAAATTGTTTTTTGAAGTCAGATTCAGAAAAATGATATTAAACTAAATACTGCAGAAACAAAATGGTTTGGTCAATACTGCAACAGGTGTTGATTAGTGTAGTTTTTGGTATATGTCAGCCGGTAACACCGGTTCCATATGGATTAAGCAAATATTTTTTATTTAATAAATGATTGGTCAAAATACGTTTCGTAAAACGCCATCCGCTTATGGACTCTTATTAGGGAGACGGACTACTATTGATTGGCACTCAAAATGAGACCGACCATCCCGTCTTATTGCACCCTCTTATTCGGGTTACTACAGTAGCTACCCAACCAACATATTTACCTGACGCTTGGTAAACAAAACCAAAATGTTTAGTCATATTAAGCCGAGTAGGTCAATGGTAATGACGGTTCTATTTTGAAGTGACATTTTTCTTGTTGTTTATCCACCCATTCTACTGCATCAAGTAGTGTCCTTATCAGAATATTAATCTTGACATATTGGCCCTGTGTATACCTTAACTCGAGTATACCATATATCGCGAGTTATCTGTAATATTACAAAGGCGAGATTGCCAGCAAATGACCATCTGAAACTTCGTAAATATGGTTCAGACCCGAGATGGAACCAGGTTAATTCGAAAACGTGCCAAAAATATCTATATTTTCTAATTTCTCAGGCAATTTCTTCTAAGCGTTTGTATATTTCAACTCAGAGGTTTATGCTGAGGCTTAAGTATAGGTTTTGATTTCGAAAAATGCTTACCAAAGCTTAAGCTTGCGTACATTTTAAATATGCGGGCAAGTCTACGAGAACTTTGGGTTGTACAGAAGCGATTGTTGGTTTTACACACTGTTTTTCCCCATTCGCTATAATTTGTAGATCATTTTCACAGTGTCATTCTTGAGATACGCAACACCTGTAAGAGTTTGTCAGTTTGAAAACCTATCGATAACTGGTGCTCACGCCCCAGAAATTTACGGCAGGAAAATTGATCCCGTATGCCCCGTGCCAGTCTGTGGCGACAGCGACCCTTTAATTAGTGAAGCTGTTGAGGAATGTCATTTGTTCAACGTAACGTTCAACTGAACCTCAGTTGGCAAAATTGCAGTAAGACGCATTCCCTTGAGAGCAGAGAATAAAATGTACACAATTGTCTTATTTACAAGTACACTGCAAAAATTGGTGAGTCAAATTGACTCTGTCTCAAATAGGCTCTACGGGACTACACAAATTGAGTCAAATTCGACTCCGCCAGAGTCGAACATGCGACTCAGTGAATCGAATTTGACTTTGCCGGAGTCGGATTTTGACTCAATTTGTGTAGTCCCGTAGAGCCTATTTCGGAGAGAGTCAATTTGACTCACTATTTTTTGCTGTGTAATGAATACTAAAGTTGGCTTAAACCGTTTTGTTTGTTTGGGATTTTGTTTATTTCGGCGTTGTTCAGAGAAATCTAATAACCGGCACTTTAGCCATGATCAACCGATGTATACTCGTTTGAATACAGTGAAAAATTGCATAACTTGAAACACTGGAAATCGGTTTAAAATATTATTTCGTCACATTTTTGCTACATTTTTGCACAATTTTAAGGCTGATATCGCATTTGCGTTTCCCGCGGTCTATTTTCTTACCGGCAAAATCCATTTAGATGCATTTTGCGGGTGCAGAAATTCGTCTGGGTGGATTTTTATAGCAGTAAAATTCAGTTATTCTTAACCCTTTCTCACATGAATATTTTCTATTTACACTGAGACCTACTTTTATGCTAGGATTCGAACTCCAGTGACTGGAGTGGGAGGCGTATACCATCACCACTCAGCTATAGGAGCTTGACACTCGAGCCCAAGGGGGCTCTCACGTCTTGTGGTAATTTAGTACATGTATACGTGTTGCAGTTGTTAAACACGGTGCGATGTATACTATTCAACGTATATACACTACGCTGTGAGGCCTTCCAGTTGTAACTATATAGATTTACATGGTTGGATTTTTGTAGGAATAAAAATATGCGTAGCCTAATTTTATTACGTTAACGTTCACCTTGACAAATTTTTGTGTGGGGAAAATGTACCCAGCTTGATTTTTCCAAGAGGAGGGGTGAATGGAAGATTTATCATTTTGGATTTTTTGTGCGGACAATACATACGGGGAGAAACCAACTGAAACACCGACAACGATGGTGACGGCATTAGTTTTACCCTTTAAGCACTAAATAGAAACTGTGTGAAAGCGTTTTCAAGTCAAGAAATTTCTACTAAAGCCTTCTTTATGTGTGAATGTTTGTTGCAGCTAATACTTGCAGCTGCAAATGTTTATCAAATATTGATTCGAAGAACTTGCAGCCGCAATTTATTCATCATGCATATGCGCACCAAATTAATTCATTGGTATGAATAGGCTTACAAGTCAAATTAATACAACATTATTGGCCGAACTGATAATTTATAACGTATGTCATTCATATGACTTAATGTCGAGATTCAGAATGCAAGTGATATTCACTTGCAGCTGGAAATATTTCGACTAAGTTGTAGCTGTCTCACTGCAGAAACTTACACGTGTGAAAAGGGCTTAAAGCATTTTTGTACAACTATTTAATGGGATCCAGAGTGGATGATGTCCACCTTGCAGAAGGGTGTGCAACTGCTTGGGCTGTGAATGGTACTAAATGTACCAGCACGCGGGGGAGGGGGTCAACTATGTTGTTTAATCACACTAAAGATGTTTGTATGTGCATACAGACCCCCTAAACAAGGGGGGTAGGCAAAAAACGCAACGCGTGCCGGGTGCATTCTTTAATACACAGAATGTACCCAGCTGCACACTCTTGTTATAAAGAGCGATCATCCACTCTTAATGGGATTAATAGCAGACTGCACTGCCGCATATGATAAAATTAATTCGAAGGGCACAGAAATCAAATTGCAAGCATTGAATTCTTGCACCAGGATTGGATAGAACAGCCAATGTTACTTTAAGGGGTGTAACGGTAGATTAAACGTATTCCAAAGCCTAAGCGTTGCAAAAACTGTGTTCCTAAGCCTAAGCCTAAGCAAAAAATGTAATCTAGAATCGAAACCTTGTCTTTTATAGACCCATCAGAAACCTGGACGCCCCTTAAAGTAACATGGGCCGATTGAAGAATAACGCTGTAATGCGTCAAAAATGAAACAAAAAACATCACTCAAACTGCACCGGGATACAATTGTTTCGCCGGCTTTGACTACTGACCGTGTGAAAGTTTTATTTTTGACACCAAAACATTTCAAATTTTCAATTGAAAAATACTCACAATTTCGTTTCTCGACGAAACAAACATTTTTGCAAACGAAAAAACAGTGATTTTGACTTTTACGAGTCAACAATTGAAAGCCTACTATACGTGTCTACGTCTCAGTGTTGTTTCTAGATATTTTCAGACGAAATTTAATCTCGCCGCCCGGGGTTTTCTGACACATCAAAATATGGCCCTGATTAAAAAAACTCAACTTATTCTCAAGCAAACACCGCGATCGTATATACATTGTAAAATGCAAGACAGGTGTTTGCATTTATTAGCAGTTTTTTTGCTCTGTACAATAATATTAAAAATTGTTATTCAAATGCTGGTAAAGATGGCTAACTCCGAGTAAACGATGGGGTAAAGTGTAATTAAGTAGTTAAAATGGCTCGTTTGCGCTGTCATTAAACCAAATTGACATCTCGGTAGGTTGAACGGTTTACTATTTGGCTTATTTTTTTAATTTCTAATATGATTCACTGTATGTGAGAGGTAATATCTAATTGTTTGACGTCTTGGCCAATGTAAAGAACAGGGGCGGAACAGTATTATAAGCATATTCCTAAGCCTAAGTCTAAGCCTACGCGTAAAATGAGCATATTCCTATGCCTAAGTCTAAGCCCAAGTCTAAGTGGAATGAGCATATTCGTAAACCTAAGCCTAAGCCTAATCCTAAGCGTAAGCGTAAGAATGAGCATATTCCAAAGCCTAAGCCTAAGCCTAAGCCTAGCCAAACAAAAATTAGTCTAAAACTTAAGCTTACTCTATTGCAGTGACGCAAAAAAAAACGTTCCGCCCCTGATCTTTACATGGGCCGACGTCTTCAAGCTTTTATCGCCAAAACCATTAAGAATTATTACGCCGTGTATGTGCAGCTTATCGGAATCTGAGTCACAAATGACGATATATCAGTACTGCAAATTTTTCACCACAGAAAGACTGGCAGGTGGTGCACCTTGACTCCCCCATGGATTTGCGTTTTGCTATTTTCGACCCATGTAAAAATCAGGGGCAGCACATTTTTCTGTGGGACTGCAATAGAGTAAGCTTTAGCTTTACACTAATTGTTTTGTTTAGGGTTAGGAGTAGACATAGTCTTAACAAAAGTGCATAATACAAGAGTGTGCAACTCTTTGGGTTCCACATGGTACAAAATGTACCACCTGACGTTGCGTTTTTGGCCGACTTCCTCCCTTTGTTAAGAGGGGGTCGTTGTCACAGGCAAGAACCCTAAATTAAACTATCAGCGGAGCAAGTTTTGTTGCCCAATACATAAAGTGTGTTTGTAGGAACAAAAAACAATTAAAAATTGACAATAATTATACAAAAATGCCAAAAATACTCAAAATACTGTTATTTATTTTTAACCTGCCCTTCGCCGTCCTTCTTTTTACTGATATATATTCGGTATTGCAACTATCCGTTGACTTAAAAACGTTTTTTGTTTTGAATCAAAAGCTTGAGCGATAATGCAAGGCTATACTTTGGAATGTTATTTTCAAAACTTAAGTACTTGCGCTTTAAGTTTCGAACTCAAATTTATTTGGTCCTGGAGTCATTTATGTGCTACAATTAGGGATATTTGTCATTTATGGACTCTAATAGGGACTTTATCCGCTTACGGACTCATAGGGATACGGACTCCTACTGATCGGGACTCAAAAGACGGATCCCCTTTTATTACCCCTCCCCCTCTTATTCGAGTCAATACAGTTACTTCATTCATCAAATACCGCAATACATAATTTAGTCCTAGTAACCATTGAGGTTCTATGAAGACTTACCATTTTTGAAAAATTTAACCCTTGTAAGTAGATATTTTTATGACCACGTTTATACGAATTCATAATGAAATTTTCACTCAACCCACCTACACCTTACACATCTCTAATTTTAGCAAAAATTACTTTTCTAAGGCAAAAAATGAATTGAATCTGTGCAACCCAATAGACCTTCTTGAATTTCGACAGTACATATCGCCTGTATACCCCATTGGCGTATGCCTCTTAATTTTTTACGTTTGAAACAAAAAATGGCCAAAATTTGTTAATTTGTTAATTTTTTACGTTTGAAACAAAAAATGGCCAAAATTTGTCTTAGCATCTGTTCAAAGTGTAAAAATTGCTACTACGAGCACGGCAACATTAAACAAGCCATACACTTGCAAAATGTTGCCGAATTGTAAATAAAACAAACAAAACAACACGATTCATTCTTTATCGATATTATATATTTTAGGTTTCGATTACTTAGCTAATTTGGGGCCGTGCTGAATGAACCAGAAAGCCAAGAGGACCATAGAAAGTTGATTTCTGCTAATAAAACTAAATGTAAGCTAGAGATATACACAAAAATCCTTGTATATGTGGATGTAATATTAATGTTTGCTTCTTTTACAGCATTTGTTGCACTATTCACGCCAGCCAACAACACCGCGTGACGTGGTCGAGTCCAGCAATCGATGCGCGGCCCAAGGTGCAAACGGATAGCAAACGGATAATCAAAATAACGGAAACGAAAAACGGATATTGAGGTATTATAGTTTCGAAGACGTTTTATTTTTCTGCCAACATAACAGAGGCATGCAGAATGTTCACGGGTGTTGTAAAATTTTAAAGAAAAAATAGCGAATGCATTGAAATTTTTAAGATTTTGGATGTATTTCGTAGTTTTTATTTCATTTCGAACAATTGCATCAAATCTGTATAATGAAAAATTGCCAGATATATACGTGATTTAGAACTAATTTTGAATGTAAAAATGACAAAATTTTCCGATGTTTCTGTAACGGAAACGAAAACGGATATAAACAGAGATTTTACTGGAAACAGAAACGGATATCCGATTACACCCTGGCGTGGACCAAGCATGTTGCTCGTGTTTCCCGTTTGCTTTGCTTTACTCATGGTACCGTTATTTTGTAACGCAATAAACCGTTAAGTTTAAGCCGATCGTTGGATTTACTCGGTTTTTTATCCTCTTATAGATATCTCCTGTGATGTATGACCTGCAAGAAAATCTTCGAACACGAATGAGTTCAATTACACTGGTTAAATGACCAATCATTATGGTATTAATGGAACAAAATACGTTTTTGAGCTGACGTCAACACGTCAGAATGGTCAAAATTTTAAGCAGAGCGTGTATCTGTTAAAAAATTGTATTCTTAATCACTGTCGAATCCAAGGGGCTTGGCACGACGTCCTGCACACAAAATGAATTGTCTTGAAATTTGAAGACTTTTACTTTTTCAAATTTTCAAGACATAAATGTTTCGTATTTCAGATATCAAAAGTCCTAAACAGCTCACAAATTCATGTCGGAAATGATTAAAACATAAATTGAAATTTCAAGACTTCTATTTTCTTAAATTTACATGACATAAATTTGTTGTATTTCAAGGCGTTAAACAGCTCAGAAATTTATGTCTAAAATGGATAAAACATAGATGTCTTATATTTAAAAAATTACTGTTGCCAATTTATAAGACATACTTTTTTGCTTTCAAGAAATAGTTGTCTTATATTCAAGACTAATTTTCTGATTTTTAAGTGTATTTTAAAAAAGTTGCTCTGTTTGTACTCTTTTGGGTGTATAATAATGAAATTTCAAGGATATTTAAATAATCTAAGACGTAGGCTTCATTTGTTGGCCTAAATTTCGCTGTATCCTACTTTTTTGTCAAGTTTACACTGTCTTTAAGAAGAAAGCATATTTTAAGAAAAAACGTTGTACACTTCATTGTATCATTTTACTCTTCAAGAATAAAATGTTAACTGCTGAACATAGCTTAGCATTAAGCTAAAATTAACAGCGTTATCAGCTTGACGGGGGCTTATGGTAGTTTATCCAAGTTTTCAGATTAAATGATATTAAGAGACCATTATAAGAATATGTAAAATGCAAAAAAAGTTTCAAAATCGAACCATTTTTAGCGGCATGCATAAAAACAAAAATCAGCATTACAGCGATCAGCTAAAACACGTCGTTCTAAATCTTTAATGGAAATATTTTCAATTACTGTCTTTAAAAATGTCAAAAATTTGCAACATATATAATTGTTAATGAATATTTTGCAGCTGTTGACCTATTAAGACGTATATAAACCGAGCAGAACCAAAAAATATATTACAAAAATGCTTCTGCTAGCCGTAATTAAGTTTTTGGCAATTTTACTGGTTTCAGCGCTTTATATATGATTGCAGTTTTGCGTGCAACATTAATAAACTGCATGCAATCTGGTACAAAGGTTAAATATAACCAATTTACCAGTAAAATTGATGGTTCACATTAGGATTGCAAAATTGCAATATCTTTTTGTTGCATGCGTTTTGTTGTTTGCATCAAAACAAATATTTTGTCAATGGCGATAAAAATTAATAGTATACGTGTCCGTGAGCGATTGGCGAAAATAGTTTTCGATAAACACAATGGCTCATCTCTTATCCCGTATTCTCAAACGTATGTAGCACCTGGTACCCTTTGTTGATAGGTCTAGTATTTTTCGTACCAGGGAATGGTGAAGTGTAAAATGCAGCACATTTATTGCATTCGATATACTCTACTTCGAGTAAAATTTGAGATCTGCAATTGCCGCAGTTCGTTAGTTTGAAAACCTATTACTAACTGATGATAGGTACTATACGCATTTGAGAATATGGGCCCTTGATACAGTGGCAGTGCGCTTGCCTTGTATTTCTAAAGCCGGTTTGATATCCGGTCTGTATGCCGCGTTTCCACCTGCTTAGTTTAAAGGTCTGAAGTCCCGGTTCCTACCTTGACCGACAAACATTAATAGCAAACGAATCTGCGAGCGAAAAAGTGGATTCATTGTTATGAGCATAACCGGATAATTTTGAAAACAGGGATTACATTCCGTAAAAATTTCAAATTGGAATTTGATCTGTTGCAAACACAAACTGCGTTAAACCCGTGTACAAAATTCCCAAGGAAGATAATGCAGACTAAGCCATACCCCTTGTCTGTGGCTGTGTTCACATTTATTCATTCTATCGCCGATGTATGGGGGTTAAAAGTTGTTTTTCATTTAAAGAAAACAATCAAAAAACACATTTAAAATATACAAAAATTTCGCAATACACTGCAAAACTGCTCAGATTGCACACCGGCTTATTAATGGTGAATAGTTGAGTTTGTAGTGGTAATTACGTTGTTGGTTTTGTTGTTTTTGGTTTTGTTGTTTTTGTTGTTTTTGTTGTTGTTGTTTTTGATGTTTTTGTTTTTGATTTTGTTTTTGTTGTTGTTTTTGTTGTTGTTTTTGTTGTTTTTGTTGTTTTTGTTGTTTTTGTTGTTTTTGTAGCTGTTTTTGTTGTTGTTTTTGTTGTTTTTGTTTTTTTGTTGTAGTTGTTGTTGTGTTTGTTGTTGTTATTATTATTATTATTTTTATTATTATTATTATTATTATTATTATTATTATTGTTATTGCATCAAACAAACAGTAGAAAAACATCGACATCCTATTAAACACAAATGCAACCATTTGTACAACAACTTTCACACCAACATGCAAAAAAACACAAATTTGAACATCAAAAAAATAGCAAAAACCGTAATTTTTGTGACTTTTGACTCGTTTTTTAAGTTGATGACCAGTATTTTAATGTTTTTTTTCGCGAAAAATATATTAATTTTGAAACCAGGTTCAATTATCGACCAATGCTCTCAACGCTATGAATCGACGACTGGACGAGATGCCCGCAAAAGGGGAAACTTAGAAAAACTGGGAGGGATAAATAATGGAAACAATGTATCATATATGAGGCTGGAATATTTAGAAAATTTTAATATTAAAATTTAACAAACCAAATGTTGAAAATATATATTTTGAAAATTTGAATTTAGTAAAACTGTAGACTTTTTGCACCAGATCACCCAATGGGTGGAATATACTTCGCGAGCGTTGCATTTTGGCTGCACCTGCCTCATTTATGGTTGGCATTTTTTCTGAACCAGTGGGACCGAAATCAAATTAATATTGTGGGGCACAATGGTACATAAAATGGTCAAATGCTTAAAGGGTTTATTTTGCAAAAATTATCTGGTTTTGCGAAATAGTAGGCGGGTCTCTTAATCGTACACAAGTTTTTACTTTAGTTATACTGCAGTAATCATTCGAATAGACTAAGATTAGTATGCCTGAACGGTTTATTTGTAATATATCAAATTTGGTCAGCGAGTTTAAGTATTTACTTAACTTAAGTACTCTTTTAAAAACCAGGTTAAGTACTACTTAAGGTACTTAATTACTAAGTCGTACTTAAGTAGGGTTTTGGAGACCCAGCCAGTGTGACAGACAAAATGTTCCTCCAACACTTGCCTTCCCACTGTCGGCGCCTATGCCCTTAGCAGTATGGGTCTAAAAGGGACAAAATTTAATCAAATATAATAACTTTTCACCTTTTTATGTTCATATTTCTTTTCAGTATTGCTCAATCAACAGCAGCAGTAGATGGAAAAATGTAACTAAATTCCTGTATGAAACAAGTTAAGTTGGATTTCGTATTTTACTGTAGTGACCCCAATAAGACCACGGACTGTTTGCGTCACCAGAGAAAACCCCTACTTGTGACGGACTGTTGTTTATTTTTAGACCTCTTTTATAGGGTCCAATTAGGACGAACTCTATCCACTAACGGACTCGGATTAAGGATACAGACTGCTACGGAATGGAACTCAAAATATGGTGCCCTGCCCAGTGCACTGTAGCCCTTCTTATTTGGGGTTGCTACAATGTCGGCGAAGCCTGATTGACTTTAGGTTCATCAAAATTAATATGCGAAAATACCAATTCGTTTTCTGCTCATAATTTGGTACGAATACAGTCCTTGTGGACGGGTGGGATACGTCATTTTTAAACGCACATTATATTAGTTTACTCGCGACGGACAAGGACGTTCCTATTGAACGACACTGGGGGGGCCGTGCCCCCCTCGCAAATTTGTTTGGTGTCCCCTTAAGCAGACGCGGTCAGACATTATGATTAAAATTGATTTTTTCGATCCATTCCGATTTTTCTCAAATTCAACACCAGGGGGCCCCCAAAATTATTCGGTGCACCCAAATGTAATTTTCTGCGGACGCTCCTGGTGACGAAGGAATCAATTTCTGTGATTGACTTAAAAACGGTCTCACTTATGTTTGCTTTGAAGACATTTTACTTAAATTAACAAAGTGCGACTGTCGCCTCGCGAGATTTTCATTTGCAGCTGCAAGAACTTCAAAGCTGTTTTATAACCAAACTTGTCCGTACAACTTGCACGTGCAAGTTGTTGTTGCAAAAATTTGCACGTGTGAATAGGGCTTAATCCTAAGCCAGCATAAGAATGCACTTACTCCCCACCCTAAAGCCACAGCGCAAATTTAGTCTAAAGCTTAATCTTAATCTATTGCAGTCTCGCAGAAAAACGTTCCGCCTTTGATCTTTAAATGGGCCGAAAACGAACGCGCCCTAAGTTTTTAAAATTACTGCAATTATTGTAATTTATGAAACTGTCAACTGCAAACAAAACGTTAATTTGTGATCGAATTAAGTGCAAAAAAATTGCACATTTCGCATCAATTTTGGTAGCATAATACTTTTGAACAAAAACCAACTTACAGGCAAATCCTAAAAACTCTATAAAAAATTACTAAAATTTCCGCCTAAAAATGAAGTGCAAATATACTTCCTAACTAAAATATGATAAAAATGACCAAATTTTCGGCGGAATTTCTTAAATTTCAGTAGATTTACAGTACAAAACCGCGCTGTCTCTTTCTCTCTCTCGTTCTCTCTCTTTCTCTCTCTCTTTATCTCTGTCTCTCTTTTTCAAAATGACAATTTTTCAGTTAGAATTAATTGTCTGATAAATATCTAGCGACATTATCTTAAACTTAAATCTTTGTCATTGCTTCCGTTCTGAGCCAAAATTAATGCTTAAAATGTAAATGGGACCTTAGGGACATTTTAAGTACTTTGACAAGCTTTGCTTTTAACTCGGAGCAACTGACGGTGTAAATTGTACGTCATATATTGAACATTTGCTAAATGAAACCTAATCGCATCATTGAACGCAGTAGTTTTCTGAAATAAAATACAGAACGGGTTTCATCCATTTTTCGGCGAATGTAAAGATCGGGGGCGAAACGCTTTCCTGTGTGACTGCAACAGAATAACCTAATAATCTTTAGTTTATTATTGGTTAGGTATAAGCATAAGCTTAGGTATACGCTGATTCTTACACTTAGGCTTACAAATATGCTTATATACATGGTCCAGATAGAAACTATTAATTCATGTCAAACACTTCACTGATGGTTTGTGTAATAAATCGGCGTTCCCTTCGTCAACCATATTATTTGATACAACATTTTGATCCATATCCGGTTCTGATTCCGGCTTCCGTATCTTCCACTACCGGTGCTTTGTTAAGCTCAGACGATAAAAATTTTGAACTCTGGATTTGTACACAAAATATTTTTGTGACATTTTGTGTTTGTTCTATTCCGTGTCTGTGTATTTGTGCGTATCTGAGTCTGATCCATCAGTAACGGCCTTTATCCCGACCATGTAAAGATCAGGGGTGGAACGTTTTTCTTTGGGACTGCAAAAAAGTAAGTTTAAGCTTTAGATTAATTTTTTCGCTTGGTTTAGGCTTTAGGCTTACGCTGAGAAATATGCTCATTCTTACGCTTAAGCTTAGGCTTACGCTTAGGCTTAGGAATCTTCTCAATCTTACGCGTAGGCCGAGACTTAGGCTTAAGAATCTGCTTATAAAACTGTTCCGCCCCTGTTCCTGACATTGGCCTATTAACCTGTGTAATAAAATCTCAAAAAATCTCCAAAAAATGCAACATATGAGTTGAAAAGTTACTCGAACAAAACAATTTATATCCACGCAGCATGCAACGGTGGCCTTGAATTTTTTAAAGTCAAACCACTTAAATTAATTTTTCACCCCCTAAAGTTATAATTATTAATAAGTAACATTTATCGCTTTAAATTAAAAAGTGTCAAAAAAAGCTGAAACCTATTCTATGTTGATGAATTAAGTTTAATGGATGTGGCAGATTCAGAAATTTCTAAGTTGGGAAAGTAAATTGGCTCATATATAGAGCAGGGCCGGAACAGTAGTATAAGCATATTCCTAAGCCTAAGCCTAAGCCTAAGCCTACGCCTAAGCCTAAGCGTATAGATGAGCTTATTCGTAAGCCTAAGCCTAAGCCTAAGCGTATAGATGAGCTTATTCTAAGCCTAAGCCTAAGCCTAAGCCTAAGCCTAAGCCTAAGCCTTAACAAAACAAATTAGTCCAAAGCTTAAACTGACTCTATTATAGCCTCGCCGGAAAACGATCCAACTCTGTTCTATAAATCGGCTAAATTTATACAAGCAAAGCGAGCGAGAAACCAAATGCAATTTTAGGATACTAAATCTTATATGAAAATTTTGAGTTTTGCTCCCCGCAGGCAAGACATGACGTGGACGGCATCCCTTTAGATTCTCTAGGATGGACATAAAAGATTTAGGTCGAGATTTAGCTTGAAGTTAAATATAGGTTGTAGTTGTTTTAGATTGTACCAAAATTCCAAGCCGTTCTTAGTTTAGAATTTGATTATAAACAACATTAAGGATTAGAAAATAATCCTGGTTAATTTAACGAACACAAACTCAACTGTGGTCGAAAAATAATAAATATTGAACTGTTTCAAGAATTAAAGTTTCAGTTCAAAACAATTTTATTTCGAGTCAATTTTGATGAATGTGGTATTAGTTTCATTTTTGTCTTTGATACGAAACAACCAGCAAAATAAATGATTTGTCCAAACTCAGAAAGCTTTATAAAGCAAAAGACATTTGTATATATATATACATAGATATATATTTATATATACATATATACATATATATGTATATATGTAACATATGCATACACTGCAAAAATTTGTGAGTCAAATTGACTCTCTCCGAAATATGCTTTTTCTGACTACAGAAACTGAGTCAAAATTCGACTCGCCAGAGTCAAATTCGACTCGCTGAGCGATTCAATGAATTGAATTTGACTCTGGCGGAGTCGAATTTTGACTCAGTTTGTGTAGTCAAGAAAAGCCTATTTCGGAGAGAGTCCATTTGACTTACCATTTTTGCAGTATATGTATGTATGTATATATGTAATGGCTCGACCAGGAATGGTATTCGTGGTGGAGGTCCGGACCATGGTGTAAAGCACTTCATGGATCTACAAATGGTAAGGATGTAAAATTTTCTTGTCCTTTTAACAAACGTCCGCTCCACATGTAATTTTTGGATTGCCAGTTGATTGACAGCCACAATTGGGCACAATTGCGGATTCGGTCGTCATAACCAACACAGGCGTTGTATAAAAATAAAACAATTGCAAAAATTCGTTAAAACTGCAAACACAAAAAAAGCATAAAAACTGCAATAAAACAATATAAAAACAAAAATAAACAAAGCGGAGCTGGTTTTAATATACAGCACATACAAGCAAACTCTGTGTTGGACGCGAAATACTGAAATATTTTGTCATTTTTATTACAAAAAGCGACCACCAATGGTCAGCTGAAATGTTTCAAAAAAGTTAAATTATTGTCCCCTCCGAATGTATAAATTGAAAGTTTAGGGGTCAACAAAATTTCAGGGTGTCGCAATACTTTTGATGACGTCCGGCAGCGTCCATCACCCAGGGTTGTTTTTTCCGGAAAAAAGTGACCGGAAAAATGAATTTTTCCTTTTTTTCGGAAAAAATGAATTTATTTTTTTCGGAAAAAATGGAAAAATTCATTTTTTGTTTGAGTGATCGATTATGTATGTCACTCTTAGCCGATGTTTGCCCGAACAAATAAAAAAAAACGGAAGAAACCATTTTTCCGGTAACATTGTTCCGGCCAACAACCCTGCCGTCACCGTTTGGTGATGTGCGGCACAGCAAACATTAAGCACGTTTATTGCCGTACGTCGCCGGGCCAGTGCTACTTTAAGAGGCATAACAGTAGATTAAACGTATTCCTAAGCCATTGCAAAAATGAGTTCCTAAGCCTAAGCCTAAGCTTAAGCGCAAGCCTAAGGAAGAAAATGTAATCTAAAATCTAAACCTACTCTTTTATAGGCCCACTCGAAACCTGTTCGCCCCTTAAAGTAACAAGGGCCGTAGCCGGATATTGCCGCACAGCACCAACATAGCGCCACACTTATAGGGACAGAAAAATTCTCGTAACACACAATTTTGTCACCGCTACAGTAATAGTTGTCGAATAAAAGATGTTCTTGAGACGGGAACTTGTCCCATTTCTCTATTGGACCCACCGGCGCAGTTCTGGTCCCTCACACGGTGTGACTCGCACAGAAAACGACACATCCTTTTCGAGGAATCCTTACAATTCGTTGATCGACAACTCGAAAGGCCACATTTCTTCGTCGACCTCGATAAATTACCTCCCCAACATCCCGTCAAACTGGACCACGTAAGCCTGAAGCTAGATGAGCAATGAGTTGTCGGTCGACGAATTGTCATGATACCATTTTCATGATCACATCCGTTGTGTGTGATATTTTTTTGTTTGCCCTCAGTCAGTTAATAAAAATATTGCAATGCGATATGAACTGTTAGGTACATAAGTACTTAGACTTAGGGTTACACTATTATACTCGCCGCACGCCGCCGCGCGTCGATGCACGTCGCAGGACGCCTGTGCGCAGCATGACAAAAATTTTGCCGAGCGCCGGTGCGCGCCGCTGGACATCGGCGCGAGGCGCTATGAAACTTTTATTAAAAATTGCCGCATGCCGCCGCACTTCTGCGGCGTTCACCGGCGTTCTGCGGCGTTCTACGGCGTTCTGCGGCGTGCGGCGGCGTGCGGCGGCGTACTGCGGCGTTCTGTGGCGTTCTGCGGCGTTCTGCGGCGTGCGGCGGCGTGCGGCTGCGCACAGCGGCGCTAGCCGATGTACTGCTCAGCAAAATATAGCGCAACCCTTATAAATAGCACTAAACCTTCTTGCTGTTAACATAAGCTGAATGAATGCTGAAACTATACTCGTTACTGACGGCTGGTAGACGACTACATTTGTTACCGTTTCGTATTCGTAAACACTGTTGAAGACTTGTGAACGAGTGCAAATTTTGCAGTTAGAAACACGCAGCTTTCACTGGCGACTGCTGCGTTGTTCTCTGAAAATTATTTTGAGCAAAACTTGCACGAGCAACTTAGAGCTGCGAGTTCTCGCTGCAAAAACTTACTCACGTGCATTGTTTTAATAAAAATTTACGTATATATTTCAGTGGCTTCACACTGCAAAAAATGGTTAGCCAAATTGACTCTCTCCGAAATAGACTTTGCCGGACTACACAAACCGAATCATATTCAACTCCGCCAGAGTCAAATTCGACTCGCCCGAGTTGCTCAGTAAGTCGAATTTGACTCTGGCGGAGTCAAATTTTGACTCCGTTTGTGTAGTTCCGAAAAGCCTATTTCGGAGAGAGCCAATTTGACTCACCATTTGTTGCAGTGAAAAGTCAACAAAATAACAAAGCAACTCAGAGCTTCCAAGCAAATTAGCGTTAATTTATAACAAAAATTAGGTTCCACCTTAGATAACACAGAGCAACATCTGGTTGACGAATAAAATTGGTTCGTCAATTGAACCAAATCAGGTATTAAAATTTCACCACACAAACGTAGGCTCGAACCTGAGGTTCGGTTAAGATGGTTTCATTTTGAAATAATTTGAAAAAGGCGCTGGGCCCACTTAGACTTCCTGTGGCTAACTCGGTCGCATCGAAAGTAGAAATAGCATTCCGCGTTCATGGAACGTAGGCTTTTTAGGCAAACCAGACTCAACCGAACCAAATATATACGCTTTGCGTCTTCAGGTATCAACGGCTACTATGATGCTTTTCATTCCGCGACCGGGCCTATGAAAGATTACGGGCGGAACATTTTTACTGTGGGACTGCAATAGAGTAAGCTTAGGCTTTAGACTATTTTTTTGCTTTGGCTTAGACTTGGGTTTAAATATTAGCTCGTTCTTACGCCTAGGCTTTGACTTTTAAGCTTAGGCTTTAGGAATGTATATGATTACATTATTGTTACCTTATTGTTTTATACATTGGCCATTGCAGCTGCTTCAAGCTAATGGTACAAATTAAGGACGGAACGTTTTTCTGTGAAACTGCAATAGAGCATGCTAAAGCTTTCGACTCATTTTTTCGCAGGCTTAAGCTTGGGCATAGTCTTAGGCTTATGTATAAGCTCATTCTTACACGTAGACTTAGGGTTAGGATTAGTAATGTGATACAACTACTGTAACAGCCCTGGGCCCATGTAAAGATCAGGGGCGGATAGTTTTTCTGTGCTTAGCTTTAGGTTTAGGCTAAGGCTTAGAATTATGCTTATAATACTGTTCCGCTCCTGTTCTTTACATTGACCCGGCCCTGTTCTATACATTGATCAAATAACCACTTGCAAGTATACTACCCTCAGCACAAGTTGACCTTGACCCACCGAGTCTCACTGCGTTTAAAATTTTAGTTTCACAATTTTTCAAATGTAAACAGTGTCACAATTTTTTAAATTCACCCCTGTTTCCAATTAACAGACTGATATCCATCGTGGACACCTTTCCTGCGTGAGTATAAAAATCATGTCAAGTTGATTGCAAAATGTTGAAAAATACAGAAAAATATTTCTCAATTTGAAATATTTCATTTTGTAAATTTAATGGTTTTATAGTATTGCAAATGTAACGTCTGAAACGGATTAATTGTGGTCAAGGGCAAACAGTAGTATAAGCATATTCCTAAGCCTAAGCCTTAACCTAAGCCTAAGCCTAAGCCTTAACCTAAGCCTAAGCCTAAGCGTAAGATTGAGTCTATTCCTAAGCCTAAGCCTAAGCCTAAAGCCTAAGCGCAAGGATAAGCCTATTCCTAAACCTAATCCTAAGCCTAAGCCTAAGTCAAGCAAAAAAATTTGTCTAAAGCTTAACCTTACTCTATTACAGCCCCGCTGGAAAACGATCCGGCCCTGTTCCATACATGAGCCCATAGTTTCTTAAGAGTCCACCAGGTTGGTTCCTTGCTGGATTCGTCCGGTATTCTTAGTGTCGTCAAAGGACGAAGGCTGTTGACCCCTCTGATGGCGTTGTAGTTATAGTATTTCAGTTACCTTTATTCAACCATATATGGTCAGTATTTTTGATTGTAGACACACACCAAACCATCATCGTAAGTACCAAAGATCCATAATCAAATTTCAATTCTGGCGAAATATCCGGTGAAATTTCTGTTCCGGTTCCGAGTCATCGCCCAGTATGATCTCGCAGACGATATTCCGAACACCTATACGACCACTATTAAGGACGATTTATGGTAAAGTAATTGGTTAAGCATACGGTGAACGGTCTTGGAAGGCACCAAATTAGTGACCCGGATAAGATGGGGGTTAATAAGAGGGGGTCCCAATATTGAGTCCCATTCAATAGGAGTCCGTTCACCAGCAAAAAATGTTGAGTCAAACTGACTCTCTGCGAGATAGGTTTTTCCGAACTGCACAAATTGAGTCAAATTTGAATCACAATTTTTGACAACAAAACTTGTTTTGGTTTTTAGGAGGAACTTGGCGTCCGTAAAAAATCAAATTTTACACAACTCAACTGACTGCGGAGTGATTTTGGGATGTCATAAGAAGCTCAAATATGCAAAAATGTACAGAATCCGATCAGTTTTGGGCAAACCCTGGATGGAAAGATAACGAAAAACAGCTTGTAATATATACATTCGCCCACACTATTAATGTTTATCTTTGTAAGCCTAATCTTAAGCTTAGGCTAAAGCGTAGCCTAAGACCAAGCCTGTTATTATGTATAGGGGAAGTATGTGAGTATTGAGTTAGATTTTGCAGCAAGAAAAAAAAATCTTAAGCCCTATTCACACGCGCAAGTTTTTGCTGCGAGAACTTTCAAGCTGCAAACTGCACGTGAAACTTGCATTTTTTCATCTGCCTATAACAAACGGTTGCAATAAATTCAGTGACCTTGCATGGTTATTCACACATGTGAACTAAATTCCTATGATTTTTGATGAAGTATTTGCAGCTGCATGTTTTCGAACGCGATTTTGGACAAAACTTGCAAGTACAAGTTGCAACTACAAGTTCTCGCAGCAAAAACTTGCACGTGAATAGGGCTTCATAGTTCTAAAATAGGGCTATCTAAGAACACCAAATATCTTAGCTTTTTTATTTTAAGATTAGCTATGTATTTAATATAATAAAATTGAAATCGAAAAAAATGTTTTCAAATTATCTCGACAAATCATGGCACGAATGGTCGTTGCCTCCACTTTCGTCTCCAGTGGTTCATACATCTCGAGCGCTGAGTACGGATTCCGAACCGTTTGCACCAGATCCACGGACTGTCGAAATGAGACGGGTGACTTTGATTTCGGTAATCAGTGGCACTTCAGCTTTGATGTTTGCGATGCTGTGTTTGTCAAATTTGTATTCGCGAATTCAAATGATCGAAGTAAATATTAAAGATGAACTCGCATACTGTAAGGTGAGTTCTTATTTACTGGGGCCAAGTGTTTTTTCCCCTAGATTCAAATATAGATATAACGGCCAATGTTAAAGGGCGTAACAGTAGATTAAGCGTATTCCTAAGCCTAAGCCTAAGCGGTGCAAAAATGTGTTCTTAAGCCTAACCCTAAGCGAAAAAAAATGTAATCCAGAAACCTACTCTTTTATAGACGCACCAGAAACGTGGACGCCCCTTAAAGTAACATGGACCGATTTAGCCATGAAACTGGCCCGTGGGGGGGGGCAGACAAATGTATATGAAATGAATATAAGATCCTGTCAAGAAATAGGGTACACCCACGGGACACAGGGATACTGAGGATCTTAGAGACTTGAACGATTGCGGTGGTGCTATACAGAGTCACCCTTAGGCGTAGACATAATATTAGGCTTATGTTTAGGCTTAGGAATAGGTTTACGTTTAGCTTCAGTAAGCAGGCCCCGATTATTTACATAAGCGGGTTTCGATTTGGTTTGATATTTATTTTAAAAATTATCAAATACGGATATGAGGAACCGGTAGCCTTAGCGTGATTCAGCAATCTGCGGGTACCTGAAGACGAACGGCACAACGAATCCCGGTAGTGTAGAAGACAATGTAACCAAGTGTTTAATGGCTTACTAAAGCGTTTGCATTTCAATTCCAGTCGCGTTCCGTTGATCTTTGGCAACGTTCAGGATATCTTCGTTCGTTCCATCCTCAACTCGACCACGACCCCAGCAATAGCCCTTCCTTCAGGTCTGGATCCTCACGACAATCCCGTTCCCTTCCTAAAGACCCGTCTAATCAGAACAACAACGCGCTGAAAGAACCTGAAAAATTCATTCGAATTTCACAACCGGAATCAAGCACCGAATCCTTTGAGCATCCTGAACCGCAACAGCGATTACCAATCCAACCACATTCGACTCCAGTTGCTCAAACTACGAGGACAGACGATCCTAGCGACATGGATTTAAACCTGGGGATAGCATCTATAACTAGCCAAGCACCCAACAATCCCAATAGACACCTAGGGGTGGCTGCAGATTCTGACCTCGACCCCCATGTAGCAGTTGTTACCCTAGGATATCTCGACGTCGCACGGCAACACTTCGATACCGCTGAACAACACGACAGTCCCCCGTGGTTTGATCCTACCGTCCCTCGGTCCTTCCCATCGCAATCCACTGGACCTCGGCGACGACAACAGCCAGTGTATCGGTCGCCAAATAAGGCTCTGCCTATGGGTGGAAAAGCACCGCCTAATGTTGTCATTGTCGCCGGCCCTCCCTCATTAGAGCGTCGGGATTTGTACACTTCAGGATTTGGCGGTGTCTTACCTGGGGCTGGAACAATTTCACGACCAATTGGTTCGTTTGGAACTGGGACAGCCGGAAGATATCAAACGCAACCAGCTGGATATCAACCAGGACCGTCGCCTCCGAGCACGTGTAAGGCTGAATCTTTCCAAAAATAATTCAAAATTAAACGTTTCACAGTAAAATGAAAGGCAGACAACTTCTTTCGGGACCGCCTTTATTGAGTCTATGAGCCCTGATGAATAGAGTCTTTAGGAACAACTGCACAAAAGCAAACATTATCATTTAATTGGCCCATGTAAAGATCAGGGGCGGAACGTTTTTCTGCGGCACTGCAGTCGCGTAAAGCTGAAGCTTTAACCCTTTCTCGCATTGAGTTGCCTGTAGGCAACTCAGCGCAGTGTATATACGTTAAATAGTATATATCGCACCGTGTTTAACAATTGCAACACATATACATAGTACTAAATCATCACAAGACGTGAGAGCCCCCTCGGGCTCGAGCGTCAAGCTCCTATAGCTGAGTGGTGATGGTATACGCCTCCCACTCCAGTCACTGGAGTTCGAATCCTAGCATAAAAGTAGGTCTCAGGGGAAATAGAAAATATTCATGTGAGAAAGGGTTGAACTATTTTCTTTGTACGGCTTAGGGTTAGGCTTAGCCTTAGGAATATACTCATTCTCACGCTTAGGCTTAGGCTTAGGCTTAGGCAAACGCTTAGATTTTGAAATGTGGTAATAATACTGTTCCGCTCCTGTTCTTTACATTGGCCATTTAATCCATGCTTTGACTATTTAAAATCTGTCCGTCGTCGTCCGGCACCGTACGCTAACGCAGTTCAATCGCCGCATGATGCCGCTTAACAATTTGTGAGTAAACTGTTTGCGACGTTCTGCGCCGTCCGGCGTCGAATGACGCCACTCCACAAGGATTATGCCACCCTGACAGTTTAAGACCATTAACCATACTCAATGTTTCTCAGTTGAAATTTGTTGATCAATCAAAATTGGATATACACACGGACAAACATTCGCTGACATGACGTTTGATGTTTTCAGGTTGCACGTGTCATCAAGGCCCTCCAGGACCGCCAGGACCACCAGGTCAGGATGGTTACCCTGGTGGCGATGGCGCTCCCGGCAGCCAAGGACCTCCTGGCCCGCCAGGTGGAATGATTCCAGGGCCTGAACCGTGTCGCCCGTCATGCCTACCGTCACCAACAGGCCTCAGAGGTCGCGTTGGACTCAAAGGACTCCCAGGTATAAATTTTGAATCAGTACAAGTTAGCGGTTCCCAGACACAAACGAAACGGTTTTGTTGCGATATCCACCGTTTCAACGACAATTTTCTAGTATATATTGCAAACGCCTTACGATTGGATTAGGCTCAGACTTAGACTTAAGCTTTTGGAGAAATATATCAGAACCCATTATTTTATTGCGTTTATATATTTTACACATATATATTAATACACATATATATCATAAATAGATCGTTCCTGGTAAAACCTCACAATGCAGCGGTAACACTCCATATATTGTTTCAGGTCTTCCTGGACCTCCTGGTAACGATGTCACAAATCCACGAGGTCCAGAAGGAGATCGAGGTCTTCCAGGATTACCAGGCAAATATGGCCAACAAGGCAACAAGGGTCAGCCTGGCCCTCCTGGCAAATTAATGTGTAAGTTTTCATCGAAGTATTGGAACTTTAACCTTCGTTGTAGATAGATTCGTAGCCAGATCAATGTCTTGCGAGTCAAAAATGCCACACATGAATTGCAAGCTGGCGCTGAATTTTTCTGGAGGGGCTCCTGCAGTTTTCGGCGGGTTCAGCACATTGGCACGAGTCTGATGTGACGGACCAGGTTGCAGATGAAGTACAGTGTAAAAATGGTGAATCAAATTGACCCTCTCGAAAATAGGCTTTACCTGACTACACAAACTGAGTCAAATTCGAATCTGCCAGAGTCAAACCTGCGACATAGTGAATCGAATTTGACTCCTCTGGTCGAGTCGAATTTGACTCAGTTTGTGTAGTCAGGAAAAGCCTATTTCGGAGAGAGTTAATTTGACTCACCATTTTTACAGTGTATGCCTGAACGGTGAATTAGAGTAACTCGTAGAAAATGCGGCCAACGTTACTTTTAGGACCGTAACAGTAGATTAAGCGTAATCCTAAGCCTAAGCTTAAGCAAAAAAAGCAGTCTAGAATCTATTAAGTCTATTCATTTTTCACGTCGATATCATTGCAGAATTGAATATATTTCTCACGGACGCACATCTAATCAAAATTAGCAACACAACCACAAAAAGTTAGTATGGAGGGGGGGGGGCAAAAAATAAAACAGCGGGGCAGCGGGGTTATTATAGAAAAATATTTGGTCCGTGGGGCCAAATGCGACGGCCCATCTATAGAACAGGGTCGGAACGTTTTTCGGCGGGACTGTAATAGAGTAAGCTTAAGTTTTAGACTATTTAGGAATATGCTTACACTACTGTTCCGATCCTGTTCCCCACATTGGCCAATGCCAAAATAGTAATTTCAAGTTATACGTCGGTTTAAACAAAAGTATAACTATGTTTGACCAAATTCTCCAGCTGAGGGTGGCGCTGAATCTTTTCACTATTTGAATGCCGTCCGCTGTCGTCCGGACTCGGCCCTGAACAACAACATAAATACATAAATTGACCTATGGTGCAACATAATATCTTGTAAACAAACATGTTATGAGTTGCGATACCGTCCGGTGCCGGATGACTCCGTCCGGTGCCGGATGGCGCCGCACGACAAGTAAACAGCTACCCGAACAATCCAGGGGGTGACTTTACCCAAAAGCCCTTTCGAATAAAACCTGTCAGTAAATGGTTCTGTATACAAATATTTAATTGAAAAATATAAAATTTAAAAACGCATCTTTATTTCAGACGTTCAAGCTCCACCTGGTCCCCCAGGTCCTCCTGGACGTCGTGGCCGCACAGGATTGCCCGGGCCGCCGGGAAGTTCTGACGGTGGCCGTCCGCCACCAGGTCCGCCTGGACCCCCGGGGAACCCTGGTTATCCTGGCGGTCTGGGACAAGCTGGCGATCTAGGGTATCCTGGCGCACCTGGGCGTCGAGGCGCTCCTGGCGATTGTACACATTGCCCTGCTCCAAGACTTCCACCGGGATATTGAAGACAGAACTTGGATAATCCTAATGGAACACGACAGTAAATATTTTTAAGAATATTCCTGTGGGTGCAGGTGTTTTTCATATTTATAAATTGTAGAAAATGTCTATAGTAAATCTTATACAGTAAACGCTACCAAACGTCTATGACCTTTAAATCCTAAGCATCGATCCTAGTGAACGCTTGCCTGAAGCCAACAACTGCGCTCGGAACGCAACTGTCTCGCTGTCCAAACTGACCCGCTGTCCCAACAATCCCGCTTTCACAGCTTTCCCACTGTTTGACTGTCCTGCTGTCCAACTATCCCGCTGTCCCGCTGTCCCAACTATTCCGCTTTCGCAGCTGTCCCGCTGTCCCACTGTCCCAATTATATATATTTGTTGTGTACTCCTGATACATTGCAGTCCCGGAAAAATGTGACGGCCTTTAGGGTTGCATTGACCCCTGTTTTGATGGACAAGCTGAAGTTACCATCAGCAGCTGACGGTCAGAATTCAAACGAATAAAATATTACCAGTGATCGAAATACTGGAAGCGGAAGACGAGTATTAAGCGTATATGAAGCATAAAATTTCAAAAACGTATTGAGTCATTCTTGAGATCTTAGAATTTTAGACGGATTATAACGAACAAAATAGTTTTTTGCAAACTGAAATTTAATTTTGTTGCATTTCTATTGACCAATGCATAGTACAAGACCGTAACAGTAGTATAAGCATATTCCGAAACCTAATCGTAAGAATGAGTCGTACATCGCAAAGCAAAATAACAGTTCAACGTATAAGCGTACTGTATCGCAGTATTGTAGAAAAATGTTCCGTTCCTGATCTTTACATGGGCTTCCTAACCGTAAGAATGAGTCGTACATCGCAAAGCAAAATAACAGTTCAACGTATAAGCGTACTGTATCGCAGTATTGTAGAAAAATGTTCCGTTCCTGATCTTTACATGGGCTTTTCTAATTAACGAAACAATTCTATGTTGCGAATATCAAAAAACGGATATTCGTGTTTAAAAACAACAATTTCATACGCCCAAAAATACCGGAATTTGCGGTTTTACTGCATATTTAACAGAACTGGACCCTGATTTGAGCTGCTCTATCGAAACCAGATAATTGACAACAACCAATCAACGTTTGATGCTTTATCGGACCAATTAAAAATCAACAAACTAACCATTGATTTTTGCAAAGCCAATCATAAATTAACATCAACCTTTGACCTGGCCAATAAAATCACGTTTTGTCCAAATCACAGTGAAGACTATAATTTTTTCAGCGAATCATAAACCAGCAAGCAATATTTAAAACATTTTACTTTTGAAGTTTATATTAAAAATCGTGACACACAAAATAAAGCTCAACTTGTTACAGTGAAAATGATCCATGTTAATTTTAGGGGCTTGGCCATTAGGAGACAGATGTCCTTATATAGTCAGAAGCTTAAACTTAGGATTAGGCTTAGAGGCCAATGTTGCTTTTAGGGACGTAAGAGTAGATTAACCGTATTCCTAAGTCTAAAGCGTTGCAAAACCGTATTCCTAAGCCTAAGCCTAAGCAAAAAAAGCCTAAAATGTAAGATTATCCATGTTAATTTTAGGGGCTTGGCCACTAGGAGACTGATGTACTTATACAGTCTGAGACGTTTAAACTTAGGATTAGGCTTAAGGGCCAATGTTGCTTTTAGGGCCGTAAGAATAGATTAACCGTATTCCTAAGCCTAAGCCTAAGCAAAAAATGTCTAAAATGTAAGCTAACTCTTTTACAGACCCACCAAAAACCGGGACGGCCCTAAAAGTAACATGAGTCGCCTTAGGTTTAGGCGTGTGCTTATGGTTTGGCTTATGCTTAGTGCGCAGCCCGTCATAGTTAACATGGACTGTGCAATTAGTAAAACAACAGTTGTAGAATTCTTGCAGCAACTGCAGTTGCGTGTTGCGTTTTTGGTCAACTTTTGCGGGATTCACGTTACCAATTGTGCGCTTGGCAGCCGTTCTGTCACCTACCCATAGCAGAAGATAGGAACAACGTATATATAAATAGGTTGTTATCTATCTACTCCCATATGGGTACCGTTCGTTTGTAGCTATGGGTAGCTGGTTTTAGATTTGTTACCCATATGGGTACCTTGCGATTGGTTTAACAATATTTATAGCTGGTGTAATTTTTTTAGATTTTTCGGAACATATATTGTAAAAAAATTACTAACCCGAACTTGTAAAGTAAATCTCACTGTACTGAGCCGTTTTAAAGTGTAAGCTTCAAGGTTCAGTATGTTGCATCAATATGGGCACCGAACAGACATCTTTACTCATATGGGTAAGCATTTTATTTTCTGTTGATATACATATGGGTAGCAAAAAAATTAGTGGTGCCGCTATGGGCATAGTGACAAAACAGGTACCAACCGCACAATTGGTAACGAGAATCCCGCGTTAACGTCGTTTTAAAACACTATTTTTTGAACGAAAGAAATTTGTTTTTATAAATTGATATTGCAACTTTTTGACTGTAAGTTTTAAACATTACAGGCATGAATTCTCAATGTATTTAAATCTATTAATATTAGCAATTTCAGACATTTTTGGCGTGAAAATTCAGTAAAAAATAAGAATCTTGAAATTTCAAGACATTTTTTTGTTGCAAAATGAATCAAATGCAAAAAATGTGCTGAATTTTGATCCTCGTCATGTCCTGGGTCGAAAGTTACAAGATCTCCGACCGACGCGTGTGATAAGGGATACACAGGTAAGTGAATATCGACCCTAGATACAATATTAGGTACACTTTAAGCTTAAGATTAATACCTGTTTCATAGATGAATAATTAACTATAAAAGATACATCAAATTTACTTTAGACAAATACACTCAGTTGTGTTGTTGACTGCACGCACAATTTGCAATAATTCCAAAACAATTACAGTCAAAACATTACAACCATTACAACACAATTCGTTCAAATATCTGTAGATTGTAAATCTGATGACAAAATACTACTAACAGTAATACTTCGTTCAAGTTTCGACCCACGCATCTGAGCATCAGACTCAAAACTATTACAGGTTTCAGCATCAGGAGTCGCTCGTTTACCGAGGTAAATCCCAAATGCGGAACGATCGCACGCCTTAGGGCCGAACAGTCCTTCATTTTCATTGGATAATAGTGACCTGGTACCGTGTAGCTCAGGGTCGGATGTTTCGTACGCATCTGATGAACACGGAGACAATTTGAACTGGCCAGACTCGACGGTGGAGCAACTCGAAGGATTCAATGGCTGCCGATGAGACACTGGAAGCGTTGAAAGTAACGGATTTGACGGCCGAGTAATCGACACAGTATTTGGTTGGCACTGTTCATACCTGAAAAAAATAGTTTTTAAGTTAATTCAGACATAATTTCAACATTTTCAAAAATAAAAAAAACTGTTGAAAACTCAAATGAATTTTTGTAAATCGGAAAGGTTACTTGGCTAAGATTTTTTATATTAAAAAAATTTGTCTAATTTTAAAATGTTATTGGCATGCGGAAAGTGATACTCCAACGAATACAAAATACTCAGGCACAACGTCATTTGCCGCCCATGTAAAGATCAGGGACGGAACGTTTTTCTGTGGGACTGCAATAGAGTAAGCTTAAGGATTAGACTAATTTTTTTTGCCTGGTTTAGGCTTAGGCTTCAGAATATGTTCATTCTTACGCTTGGGCGTAGACTTAGGGTTAGGCTTCTTAAAGTGCTTATAATACTGTTCCGTTCCTGTGCCTTACATTGGTCTCATTTGCATACAACCTTTAATTTTACACCTGCCTCATCGCAGGTCCGTTTTTAATCCCGGAATTTTGTTAATAGTTCTCGCATAATCCTGAAACCCAAAATGTCGAGAACCTAATATATTTTGGTGTCACAGCTTACACATTCCTTAACACATTTCAACATTGGACGTTCAATGATGGTTTTGTTTATTATATGGACTTCTGTTAATTATAAGGACCTGCATATTAAAGCCCTAGTCACACGTGCAAGTTTTTGCTGCGAGAACTTGCAGCTGCAAATTGCACGCAGAACTTGCATTTTTTCATCAGCAATGAGTAAGCGGCTGCAAACTTGCACGTTTATTTACACATGTGAACTAAATTCCGAACTATGTTTTTTAATAAATTATTTGCAGCTGCAAGTTCTTTGAACGCGATTTTGGACATAACTTGCAAGTACAATTTGCAGGTGCAAGTTCTCGTAGCAAAAACTTACACGTGTGAATAGGGCTTAAGGTTAAGCCTCAGTATATGCTTGACTGTCAGTGTAACCATAAGAGTGGCGCTATACTGATGGCGCAGGACCCCCGTTGCCGTCCGTCACTGTACGGTATCGTACACGAGTAAGTCGTGTACGATACCGCACGGTGACGGTGAAGATATTAAAAAATTCTAAAAAGTAAAGCGCCACCCTAAGTCAAATTCTAACGCTCCCAGTCTCTATGTAAACTACGATTTCTGTCCCACAGTGGACCTGCGTCTTGAATTAATAAAAGCCATCACGAGAGTGGGCTCTTGACTCATGACAAAACTCACTTTTGCTTCCACTGTTTTTCTCGCATTTCCGCGGCTCGGAGTCGGATTTGAGTCGCTTCAAGTTGCCGTTTCATTGTGTTCAGTTCGTGTTGATACTGAAATTTAAAATTCAATTGATTTCTGTTTCAACTGTAAATGTACTAAGCTTACAAGGGAAAGTTGGGTGCCAAGCTTACAAGGGAAAGTTGATTGGGATGTTGCAGGTCTTGAAAGTTTTGCAGATATACGGAACATTGATGATGAACTTGTTTTAGAATAGCGATCCAAATATAACCACCCTTGGTGGCTACCGTCGGCCTGTGTAACTTTTACATGAGGTTATATGTCTTTTCAAAATATAATTCTGATTCGCCCCTTTTATGTGCGTCTGATTGTCAGCGGCGGATCAAGAATTTTCTAATACTGTTTGAGTCAACAATTCAAAATCAGCCGTGGACGGGCCCGTTGCCAAGGGGGGCAAGGGGGAGGATGAGTCCCCCCTGGAAACATTTTGTCCCCCCAAGAAAATTGACATCTTTGCTTGCAAGTCATTAAAGCCGTTCAATGCCCATGCTGAAAAATTTTAGCCCCCCTAGCAAGGTGAGCTGGCTGCAGGCCTGGATGGGGATTGGATGATTTTTCGGGTCCACGAGGAAGGATGAGAGATCCGGTCACGGTCCCAGTCCCAGTCTCGGTTTCGGCCTCGATCCCAGTTTTTTGATTCTCGGTGGTTTGGAGCCGTGACCAGAAGTCTAGGATTCAGCAAACGTATCGCTGTATAGTTCAAGTAAAGTGCTGTCTGATGAATAAATTTTGCTGTGAATCTATGAATTTTCATTGTTACGCAATAAATTAGGAGCAAATATTCTGAAAAAACACAAAAGTCTACGAAAAAACCTGTTACAAATAATTTATTTTGAAAATTTTAATTTTTTTCGGCGTTTAATACCAAAAATTCACCGAGACCGAGACTTTTTATGGCCGGTCTGGGTAGTCAGATCTCGGTCCCGGTATCGTGTTTTAACCGCGGCCGCCCATCCCTGTGCGCGAGAATACTTTCTACCGACCAATGTATGAAACAGGGCCGTAACAGTAGTATAAGCATATTCCAAAGCCTAAGCTTAATCAAAAAATACATGTAATCCTTAAGCTTACTCCATGCAAGTCCCACAGAATATCGTGGCTTGAGACTACAATTTTCACATTACCCGAGACTGAAATCTAACGCATTGGCATATAGAGCCACTGATAGTTTGACATAATCATGGCCTATTCTGAATCGAATAATAATTGCAAACGTCATATTGGCAGCAGGGATGGGCATCGGCCAGAGTCTCAGTGACACTGTGTTGACAGCGATGGTTGGTCGATCAAGGTACAAATTTATGGGGTCACAGATAGAGTTCACGGAAGACACTAAACAGACATGCACGGGTACAAAAAATTCAACGGCAGATACCTAACTGTTGGTGTTATTGATGGCAAATATTTGCATAAAGCAATACTTTCACACATGCATTTAATTCCGTCTGACTCGGAGTATTTTTCAATTTCATATTTGACAAAATTAGTTTTTGCCATAAAGACGAAACGGGGGGTCAGGGACAACCAATGACTGCACCCCACCGGAACCTGCATTTGTGACTATCGTAAAAAGCACCGTAGCAAATATTACTTACTCGACTATCTGGCGTCATCGACCTTTGCAGTTGTTCAACAGAATTATATGCGGCATTGGTGACGCCATAGTTTGACGTTCCGAGTAGTCCGAAATATCGCTGGCGTCGGCTGACGTCATTTGCACTGCCCATGACTTCGTTACGATCATTTGATGTGATGGCGTCATCCTGTGTAGTTGATGTAATGACGTCATCACACGTATTAGAGACGGTGACGTCACCAGTGTTTTTAGCATCTTTGACGCTAATACCGCTAATGACGTCACCGCATACGGAACCGGGTGTTATTGAACTATCGGTTAACGTTCGTCGGACATATGGAAAGCATCCACGTAACTTTTTTGATGACGTCATTGATGTTGGTTTTCCAGAAACGCCTGGTTTAGGCAAGTGTTTAGCATTGGAAACTGTTTGAACAGTTTTGAATGCTTTGTTCGAAATTGCAAGCGCAGTTGACGGTATTGCTAACTGTTGAGCTGGTGCCGATTTCGAAAAATTCAATGACGTCATTTGAGGCGATGACGTTGAGCTTTGGCTGCCAGGTCGATGGTTTGGCCGGGTACGAGATGAATTCTGGGAGCTACCGTAATCTCGTCTTGGAAACCGAGAATAATTGGTTACATCAGAATAAATTTGGCTGCTGCGTGACGTCGTTGGGGTCACATCGGTGTCACCCAAAAATGAACGAGAGTTACGCATTTCATACTGTGCCTCAATATTATCGACACGCAACCCTCGCGCTAAACTGTGACTGCCACCAAAATAGCATCGAGGGTTCGTCCTTGGAAGCGGCCGAGGCCTGTGTCCTGATAAATTTGGCGATCCACGACTTATACTTCGGCCATAGCACGAATAATCGTTCTCAGAGCCTGCAATCTCGCGGATTCTACCTCCTACAGAAGGACCAACCGATTTCGAAGAATACCGGTCGCCGCCTGGATCAATTACCCGGCGATATGGACTGTGTTCGGCACCAGAACAAGTCTCGAAGTCATGGTAGCCGTTCACTTGATCGGTATGAACACAATGGTTACTTGAACAGCAAGGTGCACCGTTTAAATAGTCAGTTTCTATATAACGCTTGTCAACAATATGTTTTGCAAATGTGGACGATAGGTTAGGATCCGGTTTTGCGACAGCGTTGTTCAATTCAGCGAATTCAGACTGCGACACTGATTTGCGTAAGAGCGCAACTCGTTGTAGGCTGTACAACGGATTAGCGATCGCTTTAACGGGGCGTGAGCTCAACGAGGCAGCAACTGAGGTAATTGAGCCGCTTTCAAGGGGAACGGTTGACTCCAGCCTGCTTTCAGGCAAATCGTTCGGGCCCCACAAGGCAGATGGCGGTTGACTGGTCGGTTCAACGCTGGTCTGAATCAGCACAACATCTTCAGATTCACGGTGCTCACTGGTAACAGTTGTAGCAGTGACATCAATCGATGTTGGGCTACAAACAGTAGCAGCAGCAATATGAGTTGCAACCTGAGCAACCGGTGAACTCGTATCGCTGTTGCTGCTGTTATTTGCCGATTCAACTCCAGTTGACCATTCAGACAAATTGTTGAACGCTTCGCCGTTTGATTTCAGCTGGCGATGAAAGATTTGCCCAACAAGGAGAGTTCCATTCGACTGTCGTCGATGACGATCCATCGAATGATATCCACCCGAGCTTGATTCAGACGTCGATCCGGACGAATTCCGACTGCTCTGACGCCGCCTGCATCGACGTCTGGTCGGTTGCGCTGGGCATTTGGCGGTCGAAACTCGTGACGATTCTGAGTCACCAGTGATGATGTCATCGTTTGGAACGATGACGTCACCGCTTTGAGTGTTGCTTTTATCGTTTCGAGTATTGACGCAATCAGCTTGAGCGATAAATGACGTGGACTGGCAACTATTGCACATATGGTGTTGCAGCAGTTGTTGTTGATGATGAAGCGATGTTTCAGTCGCCACTCCGCAATCACTTTTTGAGCCTTTTCGGTTCGGCAGTCGACAACTGATTGGTCCAATCCTGTTCATCGGATAATAGTCAGATAAGGATGACTTACAGCGACGATTATGTGAGTCTGGTTCGCATCCGATGGGATTATGCCCCGAACCCGGAACTAATTCAGTCATCCTTGAGCCCTGATCAGCACTGGCAGTGATGATTTTGTCTGGACTGTGTCCATTTCCACTGCCCTGAACAGAATCTAATTGTCCTTTGAATCCGTTCAAATTATTGTTTTGTGTTTTTCGAGGTATCCGTGTGAATGTTACGTCCGGTTCATCGCACACCAACGCTGTATACAGTACATAATCATCGTCTGTATTCAAATTTTCAGCAGGTTTTGACCGGCGTCCCTTTGTTAGCGGTATGCGCTCGTAGTTTCCATCGGATGGCTGGACAGTTGAACAAACGGATGTACTCAAGTCACTTTTGTCCACTTTAATGCCGACTGTATTTTGGTCGTCAGACCAATTCCGATCCAGTGCCGTGGTGTTTTGACTAATTTGACACATTTTGTCGACTTGTTGGCGTCCATGATGACCAGGATGGCGAGAAAGAGAATCCCGGGGGTCCATGGATGACGTAAAAGGCGTTTCATCTGTGACAGATGCAGACATTACAAGCGTTCGACTTGAAGACGGCGACGATAATTGAGATTGAGTTGAGCTGGATTCAACTAAAGAGTTGACTACGGCTGAGTCCACAGACAGTTTGTCGAGTTTCGCTGGGGTGCAAGGCGACCGTTGGGGTAGAAGGTCGGCAAATTCTGCGGTTTGGGACGGGTCTTCGTTTAAGGTACCGTCAGAGCGGAGAGCGGATGATATGTGAGCGAGAATTGACGAGATTTCAGTGAAACTTGATTGAGTTTCCTAAAAGAAAGGGTGAATTTTGAAAATGTGGCTGCAATATTTGTATAATCGACTTCATTTTACACAACGAAATACCGTAATTTCTTAAATAGCAAAATACAGTTCGGTCACCAACAAACGCTTACACTGTCCTCACGTCAATTTTCAAATCCTACGGGCGATTCCTAGGTGCGGATGTGAGACGATCCTGGCCGGACCACGTCCCAAAGCTGCGGTCCTCAATATGTTTTACTAGGGCCTATTATTGAAGTATAGCTTACCTGAGATAAACTCGATATAGCATCAACCAAATGTAGATGAAGTGAGCATAATTCTTTGCATAAATCAACGTGACAGTTGTCAGGAATTGATATCCAATCGTCGTTGGGCGATGGAAGCTGAAAAATATAAATGCAATTTAAACTGTAAAGTCAACCAATCACAAACAAACCGGTCACTCGGACAGAATGCCATTGGTCGGTTTTTTAAAGCTTAGCCTAAGCCTATTCGGATTACTATGGTCACGGTCGGCTTTTTAAGGAGGGGGCATTCAAGGGTTTTTAATGTCTTGCAAAGAAGACTGAGAATTTTCTAAGGGGGGCCAAAATATCTCCAGGGGGGCTGTGCCCCCCCTTGGCTACGGTCCCGATTTTACTCAAAATCTAATATCAAAAACAAATAATTTACCGAAACTGCATCCAACAGTGCACGCATATTTCGCCATTCGCGGTGAACAAACGCGTTCATAAACGTCATATAATTTTCTTTTCCAGCAACGCCAAATTGTGAAAAATTAGCCAATGTTTGCAGTGTTTTTGCAACTAAAGTTAATGTTCGAGCTGGACGGTCTGACGGATATTCTAAAATATTAATAAAACATTTAATTAACCTGTTAATAATGCGTCCATGGTCCACGATTGAGTCCTGCCCACTGGAAGATAGGAAGACAGGAAGAATGGTAGGCATACAAACTAAGAGACTTTGGCTGTCTGGAAAATTTTTGCCCTCCCCGCTAGAATATTTTTAACCTTGCTTGTAAGTCAACGAAAACCCTTGTATACTCCACCTGGAAAAATTTTAGCTCCCTCTAGCAAGGTGAACTGGCTAGCAGTGTCCTATCGCCTATGAATAAATCTAAGCATAATCCTAATTGTAATCCTAAGCTACACATAATGATGGGCGACAAATTGTCGAGCGATGAAATTTCAGATTACAAGTTGTCGGGCGATGAATTGTCGGGCGGCAAATTGTCGTGATACCCTTTGATTGGCAATTTTACCCAATGTAAACAAGTGGGGTGGAACAGTATTATAAGCATATTGTTAAGCATGAGCCTAAGCCTGAATCTAAGCGTAAGAATGAGCATATTCCTAAGCCCAAGTCTAAGCCTAAACCTAAGTGTAACAACGAACATATGCCTAAGCCTAAGCCATGCAAAAAAAATTAGTCTTAACCTTAAGTTTACTCTATTTTAGTCTCACAGAAAAACGTTCCGCCACTGATCTTTACATGGCCGATAATTTTAAAATGAAGATACATACGAAAATATCTAAAACCTTTTAATTGCCACAGAAACTAACCTGACATTAATCCGAATAAATTAGGCGACAAAATTGCTGGACATAAAAATCGTAGAAATAAACTTGACGACAACAAATTACAAACAACGGCATCCGAATGTCCACAGTCGATGATGCGAGTCCGAAGTTCAGCGAAGACACAGCGAAGATCACTGAAAATGGGAAGAAACGAGTGTTTAAAATATTTCACTGACCGTTCTTAAGTCAACGGCCAATATTCTCAAATGTGTATAGCAACTATCATCAGTTAGTAATAGGTTTTCAAACTCACTAATTATTTGCCGTTGTTGAACTCAAAATTAGCTCTGCAGTCGAGCAAATCATGTGTGACAAATGTGGTGAATTTTCAGCCTCTGCGTTCACTGGTTCGTGAGTTTTATCACCAACTGGTGATAGGTGCTACACACATTTGAGAATACGGGCTAATATTGCAACTGCAAGATGCGGCGTGCAAACGTTTGGACTTCATCAGTTTGAATTTGGACCAGTATTCTCATTTGTGTATAGCACCTATCCCCAGTTGGTGATGTGTTTTGTAACTTTCGAACCAGTAATTGCTATTGCTTTAAATTCAACTTATTTTTCGCATATGATTTTCTGTACTCCTGTACCAATTTCTATACACATTTGAGAATATGAGCCTTGCCAAAAGACTAATCTGAAACGAACCTATATGCCAGAATCTATAACTTTTGACTTTTTCTCTGACGATTATGAATATATAGTTTGCCAAACCACCTTATGCAGGGTCCACAATAAGGAGTGACATAGTGGTGGAAAACGGAATTCAGTTTGAAAATAAAATTTTAACCAATATTCAATTCCGGCTAATTGAATTCTGTTTGTTTGCGTAACCAGGAATGCATTGCAGTAACATAATAACAGTTTGAAAACTAAGAAAAAAATTAATCAGTTTGCAAACTGACTTTAAATTACATTACAAGTCTTAAATTCAATTCCAGAGTACGAAAAAAATTTTATTCTAAAATTTTACACCATTTTATAATATCAAAAATTTTTAATTGCAATTTTAAAACTGCAATAATTAAAGGGAAAATTAAACAATTGTTACGATTTACGTTTTGAAAAATGCACGTTGTTAGTCAACAACAACATACGACACGAATGTTTTACTGAAGTTACTGCGGATTAGGTCATTATGTCATTTGATCACGAGAAATTATGAGCTCAAAAATTAGCCGAAATAATACGTAAATTACGTATGATGGACGTTCCAGCTTTAGTAGAATAAAAGCAAACGCTTACTGAGGGAAATATTGCACTGAATTTAATATTTTACTCCACGCAATTTCAACGTAGAACATTAGCGTTTTGCGGTTACGATCCAGCGTTGTGTGATTGGTTGAATTGGCAGATTCGGATGATAGTTTTGCTGGATCAACCTGGAAGTAATTGCAAACAAACTGCAATGGATCAACTTGGAAGTAATTGCAAACAAACTGCAATGGATCAACTTGGAAGTAATTGCAAACAAACTGCAATGGATCAACCTGGAAGTAATTGCAAACAAACTGCAATGTATCAACCTGGAAGTAATTGCAAACAAACTGCAATTAGTAATTCTATTTGACGCTGAGCAAGTCCATGTAAACGTAGCTGAACGTCTACTAAGAGGGTCTCGATACAATATTTTACTTAATGCCCTCGTATGCACACGTTCTCAGACTTCACGTATTTTCCTTAATGTTTCTGTTCATATTTGCAAGATTTTGCAGCAAAAACTTGCAACTGCAACTTGTAGCTACAAGTTTTACTAACGGTGCGTTTGAGCACAACTTGCAACTACAAGCTGCACCTGCAAGTTGAACATGCAAAATGTTGCACTTGCTAATTGCAGCTGTGAGTTCTCGTTGCAAAAACTTGCACGTGTGAATAAGCTTTAACTCTTATCACATGGAGTTCAGCTTTTATTCAGAAGCCTGCCCCGGCAGCCATTTAGGTTTGCTGCCTGAACTTGTCGTACGACGCCCTGCGGTGCGCCAAGCCATGCGTCGACATCCCTACCTCGCAATCATCATCTCCATCGACAATTGACCGAACGAACTCGCCCAGTGTATCGTGGAGGTAAACGCCGCCAGCAACACGTTTCATGTACGCTTCGATTGATTTTGAAGCGAGCGAATTCCCACGAAATTGTGAATGATCACAACGAGTCGGTGGTTCGATTCTGAATTTGAGTTGAATGTTGCGTTTAAAGTTAAAAATTAGCGTAGGAGTAAATATGGGCAGGATCGTAACCACTGATCCAGAAACGAAGAGAACCACAAACGCTGTGACCCGACATATAATAAACGAAGCGATCGAGAAGCGAAATGCAATTTTAAGAAATTGTAAGGTAGGGTCTTTAACCATTTTTTTCATAAATTATTCGATTTATGTAACTTTTTCTTACTTTAACAAAGGAAGGTAAGCCAAATGCAATTTTAAGAAAGTGTAAGCAATTTTTCTTACTTTAACAAAGGAAGATAAGCCAAATGCAATATTAAGAAATTGTAAGGTAGGGACTTACCATTTTTTTATAAATTATAAATTGTAAGGTATTGACTTTATCATTTTTTTCATCAATTATTCGACTTATGTAAATTTTTCTTACATTGCAAAAAATTGTGAGTCAAATTGACTCTCTCCGAAATAGGCTCTACGGAACTACACAAAGTGAGTCAAATTGGACTCCACCAGAGTCAAACGTGCGACTTAGTGAGTCGAGTTTGACTCTGACGGAGTCAGATTTGACCCAATTTGTGTAGTCCTGTTGTGCGTATTTCGGAGAGAGTCAATTTGACTCACCATTTTTGGCGGTGTACTTCAACAATAGAAGGTTCCTCCATGCCGCGGCGCCGTTCATTTTGGACCATAACCAACTATCAGCTAAGGACCGTGTGACAAATTTTGACATACCCATCAAACCATTTGGACACCGTCAACAAAAATATGTGAAATTTTATTTCAAAACCCTTAATAGAAACATTTTTGTATATGTCGATACTGAGTTTTCAAGTTGGTCCATTTTATGAAAAAATTCAAAAACACACGCAAAGATTTTAAAGTTTTAAAATTTTAACAAAGTCTGTAAAACTCCACGTTCAAAATGGTTTGATACAGTGTAAATTTTAGTGAGTTGATTTGAACTCACAATGAGTTGAATCACTTAGTCTGATTAAGGACTATCAGAACTCATAATTCTAAGTTGATTCAACTCACTCAGATTTCAACCGTCCCGAAATCAACTGAACTTCAGCTCAACTCAGAATGAGTTAAAGTTAACTTTTATTAACTCAGAAATAACTAACTTTCCGGGTGAGTTGATTAATTAACTCATTCTCCAACTTACTCAGTAGTATGTGTTTCATCAATAAGCATTCCGCTTGCATTTTTGCGTTTTGATGCATTTATTGCAGGCAACTCAGCGGCAATAATATCAGCTAAAATTGCAGGTGCGTTTTGTCGACTGTGCGCTATTCCAACTAAGCTCGATGCGATATCTTCCTGCAATTGCACTTTTGCTATCGCAGCAATAATAATTTAGATTGTCAAGGATTACGAGGGGACACAGAAAACAGTACCCTCTGTTTTAAAATTTCACAAATCATATTTTGACTGAAAATTAAGAGCAAAAGTTTTACATTTCATACAAAATATGAAGAATGATTTGCGATGGCCAAAAAGTTGTACACCTAGCGAATAGACACAGAATCGTTGGGCCAATGTATAGAACAGGGCCGTAACAGCAGCAATTCCTACGCCTATAACAATAAGCGTAACGAATGAGCTGACATCTAAACCTAACAAACAGTCTAAAGCTTAAGCTTACTCTATTGCAGTACCACAAAAAATGTTTCGCCCCTGAGTTTTACATCGGACGAGACTTGCAACGACATTGCGAGAGCGTAAAGGTTTTAACATATGCTTGATGTGGCTATAGATAAGGGAAATACATTAACCCACATGAGGCGCAGCCTGGGTTCCATTATGGAAAGGGATAACTGTCTAGAAAGTTATTAGCCAGCGAGCAAAAATCTATTTGACCTTAGCAAGTTTAGGATTGCACTTTTGTTGATGTGCGGCACAGTTCAGCGCCGTCGGTCACCCGCACGGCGCCGTCCGTCACCCGTATGGTGAACGGTGACGGACAGCGCCGTGAGGGAGACGGACGGCATCGTAGGAGTGACGCACTGTGACGGACGGTACCGTACGGGTGTCGGACGGTGCCGGACGTCAAGCATAGCGGAACCATTATTCTACAGCCGGTAAAAGTGACATTCCCAAATTGTTTTTGTAAATCTCGGAGGGGGTGCGTATACTCTTAGCCACCCCCAGTTATGAATTTCCCTGCTGTTTCTTTAAGCGTTCTAGAGTAAGGACCGATTAAGCAACTACGCTATCGGCCGACTAAAATTTGAAAATCTGCTCGAACTGGAATGGTGAATTTGAAATTTGCTCACTCCACAACTGCATCGGTTGTTTCAACTGATGTTCAATAGTTTCATTGCAGTCAACAACAACAACTGTAATTTAAATCTTGAAACCAACCTTGCATTTTGCACTGAGATGAGGCTCGATTTTGATACAAAGATCCAAATATTTTGACTCCACATACTAAAAATAAAATAAAAACAATATAAATAGAGTAAATTAATCTAAAAGAGGATTATATATAAATATATATAAATATATATATGTATGTATGTATGTATGTATATGTATATATATTTATATATATTTATATATAATTAAAAATAAAATTTAAAATTAAAATGTTGACAAAAATACCTGAATAAGCTCCGAATACGCGGACATCGGAAGAATATGAAGCGTTTGAAACCGGGCTTTGATCCGAACCGACGCAATTTCGCCTTTGATCGACTGACGCTCACAACCGCTCACCGGGTACCTGAAATGGCAAAGCTGGTATATAAATGAAATCTTGAGTGACTCTTTGTGGTCACTGCTCTGCGATGGTGTAATATACATAATCAGAGACTATGATTATAGGTTGCTGACCTCCGGCTCACGTATTTATCGCTACCGGTTGTACCCTGTTTTGAGATAACCGGATGCGCAAGAAGTGATGCTTGCTGCGACATTGAAAAAAGGTTAATTTTATTGAAATCAAAATGTCCCCCATATTTACTGTTTAAACTGAAAATAATACGAAATGCCATTCGAGGGGTCGTATTTTCAAATGTGTTTAGCCCTCATCTGCAGTTGGTGATAGCGCTGGTAACTGTCGTACTGGTGAACGCGGTGGATGTTTGAAATTCAGCACATTTTTTGCATTTGATTTGTCTTTATTTGAGCGCTAATTGCAATCCACAATCCAGGTCCGTAGCCAGCTCATCGGGCTGGGGGGGCTAAATTTTTTCAGGAGGGGTATTCAAGGGTTTTAGTGACTTTGCAGTCAAGGTTGAAAATTTTCCAGGGTGCCAAAATTTTTCCAGCGGGGCTGAGCCCCTCCTGGCCCCCCTTGGTTATGGACCTGCAGCAATCGCACGAATTTGTCAGTTTACACATTTGAGAATATTCGCTGTGGTGATAAATCGAAAAAAGATCTGATTTCAGAACGGTAAAATACTAAATTTTAACATAAAAATATTTACTATAAATATAATTTGCAGTACTGTTATTCTCAGACAACACTGAAAAAGAGTACAAGCAATATTAGATATCGCAAAAACGAATATTTAGGCCTGTGTTAGCTATAGAGGCCTGTCCACTGAGAGGGGACACTCAGTAATTTAGAGACTGGGTGCCTTAGGTTTAGGTTTACGTCTTAGGCTTAGGTTCAAAGAGCAGAAAATCACAAAAACGTGGACCCCCGAACTAACCATTTTTCAACTGCTTGTTTGCCACTAATGGATTTCACAGGAATATTAATGAATCCTAAAAGCACGAAACACAAAGGTGCAAACAGATTGTCGTAGCCCAAGTCGTAATTCAGCCCCCATTCCGAATTCGGCTAGCAGAATTCCGACGTGGGTGAACCCAAAGCGCAATCATGTCAGGTGATAAATCTATGCGTTTTCTAATTGGTTACCTGATAGTCGTATTTGTGCTTAATTCCGCTTTTAGCCAATAGGTAACGCTCTGGTTTAGCCCAATTCGGAATTGGGCTAAATTACGACTTGGGCTACGACACGGATTAACTTTCAAAAACTTTCTGCAGCAGTTAAGAGTAGGGTACAAGATTTAACGTCAGACTCAAATTTAAGCCGTCAAAATGCAATACTTGTTGTCCCAAGTTGACCATAGAGGCTTGACCTCTTGAAGACTGAGGACTTAGGCTTAACTTAACGTTAAGGCTTAAGTTTAGGCTTAGGCTAATGAAAAGCCTACAGTTTAGGTTTAGGCTAAGGTTTAGGCCCAAGCTTAGGCTTAGCGACCATGCGCTTATGATTAGCATGATTCGCTTTAGGCGTAAACTGTGTGCTTATAGATTTTGGTACTGCTCAGATTTACCTTGAACTTGAACGTACTGTAGTGACCCGAATAAGAGGGTGGGAGACTAATATTTATTTGGCCTCTGCAGAGGGTCCCCCCGTTATTCGGTTAGGGACTGTTATTTTTTCAATCCGCCCTCCGCCGCCATTCGTTACTGATATGTATTGTATTAACTATCCGTTGAATTAAACGTTTATTTGTCTTGTATCAAAAGTTTGAGTGATAATGCAAGGTTATACTTAGGAATGTACTTTCAAAACTTAAGTTTGCTCTAAAGTTTCGAGCTGAACTTTATTTGGTCTCGGAATCATTTATGCACTACAATTAGGGAAAATTGACATTTATGAACTCTAATCAGGGCTTAGGGACTTTATCCGTTTACGGACTTATGGATACGGACTTCAATTGATTGGGCTCAAAATCGGGGCCCCACTTATTACTCCCTCTTATTCAGGTCACTACAGTATATAGCGTTGTGCTTATATCTCGATGGTTGTGTGCCTTAATTTTTGGTCCTTTTGAGGCAACACTGACGAGGGAGCCGGCAAATATGTGCAAAGAATTTGCTCGCCTATAACCACTGCTTATTTCAGTTCTGGTTAGTATAACTTCACGTATAAGCAAGCTTTTAACCTTTAGGATCCAGAAAGTAGCCAATGTTACTTTAAGGGCCGTAACAGTAGATTAACCGTATTCCTAAGCCTTAGCCTAAGCCTATGCGTTGCAAAAATGTGTGCCTAAGCTTAAGCCTAAGCCTAAGCAAAAATGTACTCTAGAACCTAAACCTACTCTTTCGTAGACCCAGCAGAAACCTGTACGCTCCTTAAAGTAACATGGGCCCAGAAAGTTATTCTAAAGTCTGTTTAAAGCGTTCTGTCTTGTCTTTTCGCAAATTCTGGTTGATATATATTTTATCTATCCCTCGTCTTGTAGGACGTTCGTTGTGCTGCTAGACAGTACATTGTAAACTTCAGTGAGTTGATTTTAACTCACAATGAGTTGAATCAGTCAGTCTGGGTTATGACTATCAGAACTCAGAATTTTGAGTTGATTCAATTCATTCTGAGTTAATTAATCAACTCAGCCAGAGCCAACTCAACTCAACATGAGAATTAACTCAACTGAGAGCGAGTTAATGTTTACTGATATTAATTCAGAAATAGCCAGCTCGCTAGCTGAATTGATTATTCAACTCATTGGAATTTACAGGCTAAATGTCAGTTTTCAAGTTTGGCATAACTTACCAATCAGCGTATTGCGATCTTTTCGTTTCTTGCGATCAGCTTCGCGAAATAAATTGACACAAATGGTGGTCAATTTCGGCAAATGACTGCAATACATTTTTAACAGAATGGCTGGCTTGTAGAGACATGACTTAAGTACGATTTTTTGACTCAACTCAACATTTTACAACATTTTTTCTATTTTGGCGTTAAGTCAAAAGTTTTCAATATAAACAATAAACGTTTCTGGTGAATATCGATTAATGTGGCAATTAATTTCTAATTGCCACATTAATCAATATCCACCAGAAACGTTTATTGTTTTTGAGCTTATAGCTCTGACGGCCAATGTATAGAACAGGACCGGATCAGTAGTGTAAGCATATTCCTAAACCTTGCTTATGCCTAAGCCAAAACCTGCACGTAAGAATGAGCCTATACCTAAGCCTATGCCTAAGCCCCAATGCATAGAACAGGACCGGAACAGTAGTGTAAGCATATTCCTAAATCTTGCTTATGCCTAAGCCAAAACCTACACGTAAGAATGAGCCTATACCTAAGCCTACGCCTCAGCCTAAGCAAAATAATTAGTCTAAAGCTTAAGCTTACTGTAGTGGGCCCCTCTGACGATGGATTGAGATGGATAACTGTTCGTCTTGGAACTCCGCTTTTATCCGAGGGTTAAGTTGCGTCTCTGAAACCCAACCATTGTTATAAACTTCTTATTCTGACCAATAAATATTTAAAGGTATGGTTGAAGAAACGTTAGTACTCCAATACAGCATTTGCCATAACGCCGGTAATCTGAAAGTCGAGAGTTCGAGCTCTACCGCATCTGCAAGCAAAATTTTCAAGAACGGCTCTGTAGTGTATTGCTTAACTGAGAAATAGCTGTATTTTTGATGCAATATCTACACTTAACAGGTTATATTTGGGCAAATGATTTGGTGTTCTTCTTAAAATATTGAACCTCTGCTTCAATGTAAACTATGGATGTGCCGATTAATCGACATCGGCATCGGTAATAATCGGCACTTTTCGTGAGTATCAGCATTGGCATCGGCACTGTAAAACAATTACCGATTCTTTTCCGATACTTTTTGCACATAACAATGAGTTGGAATGCGATCAATTTTATTTCTCTGTCCTTAAAGAGTTTACCTGAATTCAAACTGTTCTCCCCAAAAGCACAAATCAGTTTTAAGCTTCGATGACGTTCGAGCGTACAATGTATTGTCGAATGAAAATTGACAAAAATACCTGAAATAGAAAATTAAATACTTTTTCATTTCAGAAAATATTTAGCCAAAAACACACTACTTCGGGAATAATTAAGGTTCATCATATGCACAGAACGTACGTACTCAGTTGCATATATGTGTTATATATATTATATATATACAACACACAGACTGTAAATTTCAGGGAGTTGATTTTAACTCAGAATGAGTTGAATCAATCAGTCTGAGTTAGGACTTTCAGAACTCAGAAATTTGAGTTGATTCAATTCATTATGAGTTAAGTAACCAACCCACCCAGAGTCAACAGAGCGAGTTAATGTTTACTGAGATTAATTCAGAAAGAACCAACTAGCTTGCTGAATTAATTAATCAAATCATTGGAATTTACAGTGCTAGAAAATTATATCTCCTGTTTAAAAAGTTCGACCGTTGGTACACAAGAGTGCACATACTTGCGTTTAGAAGGCAATCCTTTGGCTTCAAGTATCCATAACTGAATGCTGTTTTCAATTCGAACACAACTGTTGTTTGGAGTGTAATCGAACGACGACGCAGAACGCAACGTTGGAGCGGTTGTTGATTGTGGAAAACTTAACATAATTTTGAAATATTTGATTGAAAAATTACATAGCTAATACAACTAAGCCCATAATGAATACATGTAGTTCTTGCTGGAATCAGAGCAAACTGTTCATTTCGCTGTCACCCGATATCGTTAGGTTTAGGCTTAGATTTATGCTACAAATCTGGCGGATTCAATGGGATTCATCCAGTCCAAGGCTTTTCAACAGAGACCAGAACTAAAACTTTGTTATGATTTTTGTTACTGAAAGTGTGTTTAGCTTATTGGTCGCTTCGCTGGAGTGCGGTTTTCACTTATTATATATCGTCAAGTCTTTCTTTGCCAGGAACTTTTGGGTCTTTTCCGTTATCCTTCCAGCCTGTGTTTGCTCAAAAGCGTTGGATTTAAATTTTTTGCATATTTGAGTTTCTCATGGCCTCCAGTGATCATTTCACGCCTAAATTGAATTTTTGAAAAATTCGATTGTTAAGGTCATAAGGTCACCCCCTGCGACCCAAAAATTTTTGGCAAAAAGTTTGACAAACTATTTATCACTCAACGCCGCGGGTGGATCTGAGTCCAATGAAGTTAAATTTTTTCAATCAGACGATTGGTTAACGAGCTATTGTCAAATAACTGATTTGGCGCGCTGCCAACGATTTGGGTTGGTGCCAAATCAAATAGTTGACTATAATTCGTTAACCTAAAGTCTGATTGCGAAAACTTTAAGCCTATTGGACTCACTCCGCAAGCTGCATCTAACAATATGTAATTTGTTGAACATTTTGACAAAATATTTTTTCTGGTCCCTAGGGGGGACCTTGAGACCTTAACCCTTTCTCACATGAATATTTTCTATTTCCCCTGAGACCTACTTTTATGCTAGGATTCGAACTCCAGTGACTGGAGTGGGAGGCGTATACCATTACCACTCAGCTATAGGAGCTTGACGCTGGAGCCCGAGGGGACTCTCACGTCTTGTGGTGATTTAGTACAATGTATACGTGTTGCAATTGTTAAACACGGTGCGATATATTCTATTTAACGTATATACACTGCGCTGAGTTGTCTACAGGCAACTCAATGTGAGAAGGGGTTAAAAAATCTAATTTGTCTGAAATTCAAATTTAGGCGTGGAATGATCAGGGGAGGTCATGACGAGATCAAATAAACAAAAATTTTCAAAATCGATCCATATTTGGCCAAACGCGGGCTGGGGATAAACGGAGAAGATGCAAATTTTTGACCACTGACTGCAAAAAATGGTCAGTCAAACTTAGCGACTTTTTTGTCTACGACTAAATTCAAATTAAAACGAATATGTCACGAGGCCATTGCTGGTCCTTGGCTTAAATCATACAACGACTCAACTAGAATTTGATTGGGTAAAATTCAAGCTCAGCCTTGCTATTTGGTAAAATTTATTCATCAATTTCTATTGATGGAAAGTAGACAGAAACACGTTACTTTAAATCAAGACGGTAAATTCAGATTTATCGCATGTTTTCATTGGTTACTTAGAATTCAAGCAACAAATTATGCAAAACAATACACAGGCTCGTAGTCAGCTCACCTTGCTAGGGGGTCGTAAAAAATTTTCAGGAGGGGCACTCAGTGAAATATTTTTCGGTTTTTAATCATGACCAAGTGGAGCCAGGCCCGGAGCAGGCTATAGTGCCCTTCTAAAATTCCGGGATGTGAGCCCTTTGTAATCAAAATATTTTTGTTTAAAATCGTGGTAGGGTAGGACCCTCTTTGAGGCGACGCCCCCCAATCGGCAGATAGGTTGATGGCTGGTACGACCTAGACTGGAGCGCATTCTACTTGTTCCGCGTCGTACAAAACGCAAACCATTTTACCATATAACGAAACCCTAAATCAATTTGATTAAATATAATAATTAATAACATAAAGCACAACATTTCTTGCTAAATAAATTTTGCCGAGTAGCTAGCTATCGCTATGGCTTAGAATAGTGTTGTTTATGGCTTGCAGCTAATTGTTTTACCTCCAGCAGCTATGAGTCATCGACAGAGTGAGAGTAGAAATGTGAGACAACGTGAACGCTGAATAAACGGAAATAATAGTCAATAAAATGGTTTTACGACCCTCGTCGAGATTAAAAATTGACAAAATGATAAGTTATGGGATATTCAGAATACCGTAGGCGTCCACGCCGAACAAGGGGTTCATTTACCTATTTAGATAGATTCCCATTAATAGAGACCTCAAGGTGTTTAGACACAATTGGACCGTTACACAGTCTCTGAAAACTAGTTTAGCTAAGTTAGAGTCCACGTTAAAATCTTACTAACTCTGTTATAAACCTAGTCAGTTTATCAGTTTTATTTAGACTATATGATCTGTAGATCCTATACCAGGGCACGTATATACCGTGATCTTAAACACGTATGAATACGCTGCGAAGCCGCATGATTTGGACAGAATTTCAAGGTTTCCAACCGAGAACGCTAAGAAAGTCGAAGTTATCCCGTAGAATACAGAACCTTTCATGAAAATTTTGCCACGAAATCGGTGGAACGAATAGCCTATTCGCCGTTCAAGCAACTTATTGCAGCCATGCAAACTTTTCACTACACGATATACCGTAAGTTTGGTACTACGAGATACGTTTATTTTCAGTCCGATGCTAACCCTAAACCTGGGTCTAAGCTAACTCATATCGAGGGGGTGGGTGTATTTTTCCCTGACCCCTAAAACACGAATGGCTTAGCCTAAACCAAAAAAGATCCTAAACAAATGTGTAAAATATACCGGCTCGTTTCCAGAGGCGGGCAGTGGGCCATGCCCCTACAAGATTTTTGACACCCTGGAAAATTTTCAACCTAGTTTGTAAGTCATCGAAACTCTTTGTATGCCGCTCCAGAAAATTTTTTAGCCCCCCCCCCCCCCCAAGCCAGGTGAACTGCCTATAAGCCTGTGTAGATATATTTTATTCAAATAAACACAACATGTATTTGACTTCAATACAAATTAGCATTTGTCCATTGGCGACATATGTCAAACTCAAAATTTAACGGCCGAAATTCAAATCGCACACAGTCGCGTGTTTCTCGCTGCCTCAAATGACCTCTGACGCTAATACCAGCAGCTGCCATCCTTAGCGGACAAGTGGATATAATTAATATTTGCTATAGAATTGACTTTTAAGCTTTCATTCATGTTAGGGTCCATATTCTCAAATATGTATAGCAACTATCATCAGTTAGTAATAGGTTTTTAAACTCACTAACTATTGCTGTTGTTCAACTAAGAATTGGTACTGTAGTGACCCGAATAAGAGGGTGTGGGGTAATAAGGGGGCTTAGGCTTAGTTTAAGGTTCACGTTACGCTGAGGATTAAGCTTATTCGGCTTTGACATTTAGGTTTATGAATAAGCTTATACTGCTGTTACGCATACGAACTACTGTAGTGACCCGAATAAGAGGTGGGGATAGGGGCCCCCATTGTGAGCCCTAATGAATAGGAGTCCGTATTTCTAATCCCTAAACTCTAATTAGAGTCCATGAAGGTCAGTTAGAGCAAATCATATGTGAAAAATGTGCTAAATTTAAAGCCTTAGTATTCACTAATTCGAAAGTTACATGACCAATCACCAACTGGAAATCGGTGCTACACTGTAAATTCTAATTAGTTGATTAATCAATTTAGCTAGCGAGTTGGTTATTTCTGAATTAATATCAGTAAACATTAATTCACTCTGAGTTGAGATGACTCTTTGTGAGTTGATTAATTAACTCAAAATGAATTGAATCAACTTAAAATTCTGAGCTCTGATAGTCCTAACTCAGACTGAGTGATTCAGCTCATTCTGAGTTAAAATCAACTCACTGAAATTTACAGAGTACACACATTTGAGAATGCGGCCTCAGTTTCGTGAAAGCTTAAAATTGTTCAAGGTTCATCATTGCTTTGCACTGCAATGATCGCATGTTGGTTTGCAAACAACTTTTAAATCGGTTCGAGTTATCATCGCAGATCTGACTACGGTATCAACTTAACGGATTTTGGGAATATTAATTACATTGCGATACTAAAATGATTATTGAATTACCTCTGACTTATCTCAAAGCTACAAAACTTAAGTAAAATGAATTTGTCGAAATCTTAAGTCAAATATCTGCCATTCGAGCTGATGTCCGATAGTTTGTAACCAATAAATTGTCCCCCGAAACTTGTTACAGCTGCTTGCAATTCTTCATCGTTCGATAGCAAACACACTGTAAATTCCAGGGAGGTCATTTTAACTCAGAATGAGTTGAATCACTCAGTCTGAGTTCGGACTATCAGAACTCAGAATTGCGAGTTGATTCAACTCAATCTGAGTTAACTGATCAAATCGCCCGGAATCAAATCAACTGAGAGCGAAACTCAACTCAACTCAGACTGAGTTAATGCTTATTGTTATGTACTCAGAAATAACTAACTCGCTAGCTGAGTTGATAAATCGACTCATTGGAATTTAGAGTGCATCGCTTGTATGCAATGGTGAGTCGAGAGGGGGTGCAGAGACCACGCACCCTCAATCATAATTAGTAAGTGCGTCATAATTTACATTGTATAACAAAATTACGTCTGGTTTCAAGCTCGCTTCGCTCGACTGGCAGGCCCGTAACCAGCTCACCTTGCTAGGTGGGCTAAGAAAATTCAGTGGGGATACAAGGGTTTTCAATGACTTACAAGCAAGGTTGAAAATTTTCTAGGGGGGGGGGGGGCAAAATTTTTTCAGGGGGTAGAGCTCCCCTGCCCCCCCTTGACTACGGCCCTGTTGAGAGGGTTTCGATAGTTTGTTTAAAAACTTTGCCTGCTGCGCTTTTTATAGGAAGATACAAGGATCAGATTCCCAAGCCGAGCAAAGTATCTTTTCATTCATAAGGTTCCGGATTCAGTGTCCGTATTCTCAAATGTGTAAAAGCGCTAATCACCAGTTAGGTATAACTCCTATTTGGTCGCCTGGGACCCATGTAAAGATCAGGCGCGGAACGTTTTTATGTGAAACTAGAATAGAGTAAGCGCTTAAGATTTAGACTATTTTTTGGCTTGGCTTAGTCTTAGACTTAGGCTTGGGAATATGCTTATAATACTGGTCCGCGCCTGTTCTTTACATTGGCCACGCCTGGTAATATAGGCACCTGGTTTCCTTGCATTTTTTACAGTACATTAAATAGATTTTAGTTCTGTGACCCCTCATTATAAATTGTTTGAATCCGGGCCCTGAGTTATACTGGTTGCTATGTTTATCTGAGAATATTGGCCCAGGTTTTAAAAAGCCGACTCCATGATGAGTACTTACCCAGACGTCATCTCGTTCCCACGCCTCGCAGTCTGTGACGCAGCGAACGAATGCGCAGACGCACCGCTGGGTAAAGTAGCACTGCCATCACACGGTAACATTGTCGACCCACCAGCACCGTACTGCTCTGGTCGATATTTTCCCACGCTCGGAAATCGAGAAGACTTTTTTCCCACGGTGGTATTGGGCGGCGGACGACAATTGTACAGTAATGATTCATGAGAACGGCATGGACGAACAGCGCTTGGCACCTCGTGACTCACAGAATCCTGAGGGTGGTAGCCTTCAGCAGTGCTGCAAGAGTGAGTCACTCCTGGTGTTGTGGGGGTGACAAAAGCAGGCGTTGATGTTAATGGTGTGTTTGTACTGGTAGATAACGGAAGCATTTGACGAGATCTAAAAATTATAGCAGGTTTTCCGTTGACGTTTGCAATGAGAAAGATTTTCAAAAAATTTAAAGTCGAAAAATGTGGGAACGAAGTCGGTACGTTGCAAAAAATGGTGAGTCAAATTGACTCTCCGAAATAGCGGAGCCGAATTTGACTCAGTTTGTGTAGTCAGGAAAAGCCTAAGTCAAAATCGAGTCACTGAATCGCTCTGTGAGTCGAATTTGACACAGTTTGTGTAGTCAGCAAAAGCCTATTTCAGAGAGAGTCAATTTGACTCACCATTTTTTACAGTGTAGGTAATGCAAATTTTGAAACACAAATATTTTTACTAATAATAAAAATAAAAATTCACCCCATGGTCGTATGACGACGGGTTCAACTGTAATCGTGTAAAGTTAAATTATTATAATAACACTGAACCGGGCCCGTAGCCAAGGGGGGCCTCAACCCCCCCGGAAAAAATTTAGCCCCCCTGGAGAATACTTGCTTGTAACTCATTGAAAACCCTTGAATGTCCCTCCTAAAAAATTTTTTAGCCCCCCCCTAGCAAGGTGAGCTGGCTCCGGGCCTGTACTCAACCGCAGTATAATCATGACAACAACGCCATCACAGATTGCGTAAAATGTTCAAAAAATAAACTGTAATTTGATATTTTAAAAAATAAAGTTTTTTCACAAAACTTTCATGCCGATCAAAGTCTTAAAATTTAAACAATGAAACACGATTCCTGGGACAGGACCCCGGGGAGACAAGATTAATTACAACAGTATGGAACGGTGACTAATCGATGGACGTTGGTGAAGGGATCACTGGCGGATTGGCCAATGTAGCGAACAGGATCGACCGTGACAGTAACGTAAGCATATTCCTTAGCCTAAGTCTAAGGATGAACTTATACTAAGCTGGGGCAAAAACTAGGCTGAAGCTTAATCTTACTTGAAGCTTTAATCTTACTCTAATTGCAGTATTGCAGATAAACGTTCCGCCCCTAATGTTGTGTCGGCGGATCTAAACTGGAACGTGGCTATCCAGGCGACGGCCAAATGTATGTTTTACGATTTAATGCTAAAATTGCGTTTGGTTTCTGGCTCGCTTCGTTCGCGTTATTAATTTCAGACATCAGTCGAAAATTCATTACTGCAAAGGTGTCTTTATATGGATTATATACAGTAATTTACCGAAAAGCAATATGATTGTAATATTTTAGTTTTCTAACCGCAGACCACAATTTAGCAGATAAAATTATTTTTTCTTTAGGCATTCAACCAGTCTGGCCAAAAAACTGATGCTAAAAAATTTTATAATTTAATCATCTTTTGAGGACCTTTTCTGATCCTGATTTAAATATTCAAAAACATTTATTTACTGTAGTGACCCGAATAAGAGGGTGTGGGGTAATAAGAGGGGGTTCACCGTTTTCTTGAGTCTCAATCAATATGAGTCCGTGACCCTGTGTGCTCGTAAGTTTCGCGTAACAAGTTGAAAATGAGTTTGACATGCGAATTTGCTTCGAGTCCGTTTAAACTGGAGTTCGGGTTGAACGGTGGTTGAAAAATATCGTTGAAACGGGGCGAAACATGCAAATCTAAAGGTCATTGTGTAATGGCCGATTTAGGGTCGATTCGAGTTCAGACAGCGGAATCGTGAGCCGACTCTCTGACTGACTCTTGACTCAACCCGTGTTTAGTACCTGCAGTGGCGGATCCAGGATCTCAAAATGGGGGGGGGTAAAATTTCACAAGTAATAAACTTACTTTTGAACCATACACAAACCACGAACTATTGTCACAAAATTGCAATATAATTTTTGTCGAGATGCTGTTGGGGGCACGGCCGGGTGGGCCCCCCATGGATCCGCCATTGAGTACCCGCCGACGTGGAAATTCATCAAAAATAAACCAAAAGACTGTGTTGATTTTTTACACAATTATTGTTTTACTGTATTTTCTACGACGGAAACTACTCGAGCCACGTCAAATATTTATACTCAAATTTTAAGTAGTCTCATTAGATTGGACGAAAAAAAACTTCCTGTATCAAAGACGAAAACTTTTGAACTTTTTATTTTGAAAATACTTGAAACATTTTGAAAAACTTTATTCAGCAATTTAATTTATACTTAACATAATGGCGTCTTCTCGTACAACACATCATTTGGCCCATGTAAAGATCACGGGCGGAACGTTTTTCTGTGGGAGTGCAATAGAGTCAACTTAAGCTTTCGACTAATTTTTGTTGCTTGGCTTAGGCTTAGGTTTGGGAATATTTCCATTGTTACGCTTAGGCTTGGGCTTAGGCTTAGGAATATGCTTATTCTTATGCTTAGGCCGAAAAATAAACTCATTCTTACGCTTAGGCTTAAGTTTAAGCTTAGGAATATGGTTATAATACTGTTCTGCCTCTGTTAGCCGAATGTTTTGTGAATTTTTTTGCAAGAGTAATTACATAGCTAAAGAAGGTTTGCTACTTTTGGATTGAACTTGACTGTCCCGCAACCAGAAACTTTTACAAGTTTTACGGGGTTAGAAGATATTCAGAGGGGGCGAAGAAAATTTTTCTAACATGGTAATCTTTAAATACAGTTGAACAAATATTCGAGTAAGGGGCGGAGTTTTTCGTAGGGGGATGTACCGCCCTTCGTTACCCCTTCCCTGGAATTGTGGGCCTGGGAACTGACGGCTCCAAAGCGGGCCACTAAGGCCTAGTTCCCCAGCAGAAACATTTCATGTTTTTGTATTAAGATTTAGGACTAAAATTGCGTTTGGCTTCCTGGGAAAGTGATACTGATTATTGAATAATGTTTTTGTCCAGGGCAGAGCCATCTTGATAGTCAGCTCTTATATACAATCCTTAATTGACTCGGATGAAACACAATCCTACTATTATATTGCACCTTTCAGCGCGTGTCCTCATTGGATAAGCTACTGAACAGGGATTTTTACGTTCTCAAAGTTGGCTTCATTTGGTCCCGTCCGTGGTTCCGGTAAAAATCCCGGGCCTTGGGGCAATTCGAATAAGTATAATTGAATATTTATTACCTTTTGATCGAATATCCAAAATTTGTGACACAATTTAAGATTCTACAGTTAATTAAAGCACATCATTTCAGCGAATATTTCAAAGCTCTTTAGGTATTAATTGCATTTAATATTCTTTCATATGTTACTACACAGGCATTAATTATGAACCATAGCGTGTATGTCATTGTCAAAGAGGATATTCGTATACGCCACAGGTTTGCAACCGAATTCCGATTCCGGCACCAATTCTGGCAAAATTCGTCCGTGAATATATTACTTTAAGGTGTCGTGACAATCTATCCCCTGACAGTCATCGACCGATAACTTGACTTCTGAAAGATAGCAACTAATTCGACACAAGGCTACTAACTCCAGGCAAGCGAGAACATTGGTGACTGAAATGTCAATTGACCCCTAGAAAACTATACGGGTGTCGCTGTGACTGCACTCAAGGGTGTTTTTAGTTATTCTCTTCCCCAGCCGGCGTTTGAAAAAACGTTGGATTTTGAAAATTTTTGCACATTTGAGCTGCTTATGACCTCACCTGATCATCGCACGCCCAAATTGTAATTTTTAAAACTTTGATTTTTTGGGTTCCAAGGTCCCCGGCCCTTGGGACCCAATAATTTTTTTGTCAGAAATTTAGACATGTTATATACTATTCCACGCTGCGTACGGAGCTAAGTTGAGTGGTGTTGAAATTTCCGCAATCAGACGCCTGGCTAATTAGTTATGATCAAATTAGTTATTTGGCGCGGTCAAAAATCCTTGGCAGCGCTCCAAACCAGTTATTTGACAATAATTCGCTAAGCAGACGTCTGATGGTGGAAAATTAACCACCATTAAACTCAGCTCTGGAAACTGCGTCAAACGGTATATAATTTGTCTACTTTTTTGACAAACAATTTTCTGGGTTCCGAGGGGAGACCTTGGAACATTAACCCCTTATCACATTGAGTTGCCTATAGGCAACTCAGCGCAGTGTATATATGTTAAATAATATATCACACCGTGTTTAACAATTGCAACACGTGTATACATAGTACTAAATCACCACAAGACGTGAGAGCCCCCTCGGGCTCGAGCGTCAAGCTCCTATAGCTGAGTGGTGATGGTATACGCCTCCTACTCCAGTCACTGGAGTTAGAATCCTAGCATAAAAGTAGGTCTCAGGGAAAATAGAACATGTTCATGTGAGAAAGGGTTAAAATCGAATTTTTTGAACATTCTAATTTGGTCGTGGGATGTTCAAGTTAGGAGAGGTCGTTAAAACCTCAAATTTCAAAATTTAACCGTTTTGGGGCAAAAGCCAGGCCGGTTGAAGATAACCGAAAAGACCACCTGACACCACCCGAATCTAAATGCTAATGCAAAAAAAAACTACGGTAATTCAAGCTTACCTGCCTCTTGAGGATTATTAAACTATTCCCATAATAATTTCACTTCAGGTTGCCTTCCAAAGACCGAATGTCTTATCGGATTTATAGGTTACTCCATGAAGGGGCAGCTGATGCGCCCCGGTTTGACACCCCTAGAAAAATATTCCCACGTCCCAAACTGTGTCGGGCAACAAGTTGTCGGATCAGGCCCGTAGACAGCTCACCTTGCTATGGGGGGGCTAAAAATTTATCGCGAGGGGTATTCAAGATTTTTCAATGAGTTACAAGCAAGGTTGAAAATTCTCTAGGGAGGGGGAAAATTTTCCAGGGGGGGAGGCTGATCCCTTTGGACCCTCTTGGATATGGGCGCGTGTCGGACGATAAATTATTGTAGGATCATTAATTAAATCTTACCCTATGCTGGAATTGGTTTGTGGAGTTAATAAGCCACGACGTATTCGATCCAGCTTTGTTACACTTTTCGTTCGCTTGAGGCCTCGCCAAAGCAGTTGTCGTGAGAGGAAATTCTAAAAATATTGACAAAAATACAAGAAAAAAATTAAATTTATGCTTAAATTTACGCTTTCCAAGGATAGTTTGTGTATTAAAGCATTTCGTGCAAATTTTTCATACACTTTTCTCGCTATTAAGTTTCAATTTCTAGTAAAGTGAATGGTTTTCGGGCCCGTAGCCTAGCGGGGGGTAGGGTGGCAGTGAGCCCCACATGAAATAATTTCGACCGTTGTAGAAAATTTCCAGCATTGCTTGAAATTCAATGAAAATCCTTGTATGCCCCCCTGAAAACTGTTTACTGCCTCTCGCAAGATGAGCTGGCTACGGGCGTGATGGTCGCCCAATCATAGCTCTAGAAACTCTAAACTCGAGAAGCAAGAACTTTTAATTTGACAAGTAACCAATCATATTAATTTGACAAGTAACCAATCATATTAATTTGACAAGTAACCAATCATCTTAATTTGACAAGTAACCAATCATAAACAATTTAAAAGTACTTTGAATTGGCCAGTCAACTTTGACGACGGACGCTGATTCGATTTAAACGATATATACGTCATCCATCAGCTTTTAAGGATCCTACAATTTATCCCACGAGAAGAAATGCTTTTGTTGAAATTTCACGATTTTAAAGCAAGTTTAGCATAGAAATATTTCGATATTTTGGGAATGTAAATTGAACCCCAAACAGATTTGAGTCCCACTTTGCTCTGATTCTGATCTCGATTGAAAATCTCAACGCGTTATCCGTTCGGCCATTCGGGCATCAATACCGCGTGCACTTACCGTTAATCGTGTATGCGCAGGTGGCGAATCAGCAACAGCCAAATGCGGCGATGCATCAGAAGTAATTGCAACTGCAGTTGGCATTATTCTTCGTGCAGCATTGTTCAATCTATTCGGTTGATTTACATACGGTGGGGGGTCGATAGTCGATTTTAAATAATACGGAATAGGATTGTCTATATTTTGAAGACAAAGAAGTTGCTCAGCGTAAGAAATATGTCCATACGGCGCGGCTTCATAGTAAAATGCCTCGGGTGAGAAAGCGGTTGTTTGAAATTGACTGCAATTTGGTACGTCGCCGCCAAAATGAGGTAGAAATATTTCGTCAAAATTGTCTAAAATTTAAATCTTGAATATTGTTCAAAGTCCTATTTTTATAGTAGAATTCCTTAGCAAAGTGGCGGATCCAGAAATCGCTGACGGTTGCGAGTTGGCACAAAAGTTAATATGAAACGCAATTTTTTACTGTATGCTATCATACGTTCCAATTTTCTGACGGGGAAAAATTGTCAGGTTACCATTATACAAAAATGTTTTCTGACAATGGGGACGTATATATGCTTCCTCTGGACGTCCCTCTGGATCCGCTAGTGCCTTAGTGGTTAATTTATTGTAAAACTTTGTTTACTACATCTGTCTACACACCCTATTTCAATTGATTTTTAACTTTTTGGTAATGTTTCTGTTAAATTCGTCCTGGACTCTGAAAACTCTTTCATATTTTAGAATGAACGAAAACATCTTATGCGATTTTTGTAAACGGGGTTTAGAAAACAAATAAGTTTTTAACACAAGAAACCTCCTTCGAAATTTTCACCAATGTTACTTTTAGGGGCGTAACAGTGTATATTAAGCGTATTCCTAAGCCTAAACCTAAGCGTTGTAAAAATGTGTTCATAAGCTGAAGCCTAGGACGCCCCTTAAAGTAACATGGGCCAAAGTTTTTATCAAGTATGGCTAACGCTCGGTTCCAAAATCCCTGGCTACGGCAAAAAAATAGACGTAGCCATAGGATTTTGGAAATAGAGCTCACGTGCTATTAAAATTTCGGCCCATGTTACTCTAAGGGGCGTCGAGGTTTCTTGTGGGCCTATAAAAGACAAGGTTTAGATTCTAGATTACATTTTTTGCTTAGGCTTAGGCTTAGGAATACGCTCAATCTGCTGTTACACCCCTTAAAGTAACATTGGCCAAAATTTCGAAGGGCGTTTTTTGTTTTGCCAAACTGAAAAACGACTGAAACATCTTTACAAAAATCGTTAAAAGGGGATCACTAGTGAAACCCCACCTATCTACACCCTTAAAGGAAGGAGCTGATTGGCTACGAGTAAAAAGCTTGGGATGCAGTAAAAAATCAGTTCGCTTGCTAAACGAAAATCAACACAGCTTAAATATTCGAAAAAGAGTCAAAACATTAAAAAACTAAACATTAATCGTAAACAATTGCAACAGGAGCATACAACTTAAGCAAGCCATGTAAAGATCAGGGGCGAAATGTTTTTCTGTGGGACTCGAATAGAGTAAACTTAAGGTTTAGACTTATTTTTTGCTTGGCTTCGACTGAGACTTAGGATTACGCTAAGGAATATGCTCACTCTTATGCTTAGGCTTAGATTTAGGCTTAGGAATATGCTTATAATACTGTTCCGCCCCTGTTCTTTACATTGACCAGCCACAGCAACTTCCGCAGAAAATAGAAACAAGATGACGCCGAAGTATTATATGGTACAGGGGATGCTCAGCCGAGAAAAGATAAACACAACACTGGCAGGGGCGTCCGCAGAAAATTATATTTGGGAACACCGATTTATTTTGGGGGTCCCACACAATTGTAATTAAAGATTGTTTACTTTTAGACCGAGTCTATTTGAACGGGCACCTGTCATGTTCCGGAGAGGGGAACGGCCCCTCAATGCCCCCCGTGTGGACGCCCTGAAAACACTGAGCAGTTGCAGGTCAATTCTGTAGGCTCACCCTGGCCGAATTTGAATCGCCACGATAAGTCCATGCCTGGCTTATATAAAACCAATGCTATTGTTCTAAACTTAGGCACTCAAAAAACCTATCGTTCACTTTAGTAAACTGTTTTGCTGAATTATTAGACCATAAAACTAATAAATATTGAAATAGGATCAATAAATATGCTTAAAGCTAATTTTACAATTAAATCAGCAAAATTTAATAGGGCATCTGGTTCTGATTTTACATTGCTGGGCAGCTTATTCCCACCTGCTCTGAAATGCTTCGTAGCTGTAGGGCACGGATGCTACTAATTAGGGATCAGGCTGATAACCAACTCTGAATTGAGGAGAAATAGTGGTTCTTGTGCAATTCGTACATCAACCTTTGGTTTACGTTCAAGCTAAGAATTAGGTTTTGGAAAAGCGTTATCTAAGCCTGAACTTAAACCTTTGCCTAAGGCAAAAAAGACTTACGTAAGTGTAAGCCTAAGCCTAAAAAAGCTTAACTAAGCCTAAACCTTGGCCTAAACCTAAACCTGAGCCTTATCTTTAATTGTGAAGACAGCGAATGCGGCGTACGTGTACAATAGCGGAAACTGAAATATTAACCCTTTCTCACATGAATATTTTCTATTTCCCCTGCGACCTACTTTTACGCTAGGATTCGAACTCCAGTGACTGGAGTGGGAGGCGTATACAATCACCACTGAGCTGTAGGAGCGTGACGCTCGTGCCCGAGGGGGCTCTCACGTCTTGTGGTGATCTAGTACAATGTATACGTGTTGCAATTGTTAAACACGGTGCGATATATATTATTTAACATATACACAGTGCGCTGAGTTGCCTATAGGCAACTCAATGTGAGAAGGGGTTAACTTTATAAAAATAGAACAATGTCAAACTAGATTCTTGTGCATATTGCAAAAAATACTGAGATAATAATGCATTAAGCTTGCAATTTTTAAACAATGCATCGTTAGCTTGTTTTAGTAAAATTCAAAAAATTCTCAAATTACCCAGACGCGCAAACACTTTCGTCCGAACGCCAAACCACATTTCAACGGGACAGCCAGGTTGGAATTCAAGCAAAACGAAAATAATTAGCAAATTTTCACCGCTATCGACCTTTGGGAATTTTAAAATTTTAACCAAAACGCAATAAACACACAGCTGCATAGCGAGTGAACCCCGAAAATATTGAAATATAAGCGTCGTCAAAGTTCACCGGATGGTCGAAATATAACTAATAAGTAATGAGTGTAATTGGAAGACACAAGTATGTCCCCTGAGTTGTTGGAAGGTGTGATTTTCTGTTAATAATTGTAACAGAATAGCTTCGGAATTGTCGTTCCATGCATAGAAGCGGTCCATTTTACCGTGGGACTGCCATAGAGTAAGCTTAAACTTCAGACTTAAGCCCTATTCACACGTGCAAGTTTTTGCTGCGAGAACTTGTAGCTTCAAATTGCACGCAGAACTTGCATTTTTTCATCAGCGAATAAAAAAGCGGCGACAATAAATTCAGTGAACTTACATGGTTATTCGCACATGTGAACTAAATTCCTATGATTTTAACTGAAGTATTTGCAGCTGCAAGTTTTTCGAATGGGATTTTTGAGTAAACTTGCAAGTGCAAGTTGCAGGCTTTATTTTTTGCTTATGCTTTGGCATAAGTTTAGAGGCTTAGCTGTACTTTTAAGCTAAAGAGTATGCTTGTACTACTGTTACGGTCATAATCTATACATTACATTTGCCCATTTATTTAATACAGATATACACGACTTTGTTAAGACCAATACCTACACGTCCTTTGACAAGCCCCTTAAAATAGAGTCATTTGAGAAATTTGGCCAAATGTTATACCCACACCGGGAATCGAACCTCGGACGTTCTCTGATCGAGCAAATCATACCGCCACTCCATTAAGGGCGGGCTTAGGAATCGGAACCATACCATCGGAACCACGCAAAACCTAAAATTCACACTGAATTTGCTATAATTGCATATGGTTTCTCGTTCGCTTCGTTCCCGACGTTTCCTTCGCTATTTGGCTTTCGGGAATTTTAAAAAAGAATCAGCCGTTTTCGACCGGCCGAGTGGTGGATATTTAAAATGGCTCAGATGACATTTATACTCACAGATCAAAATATAAGTCGGAGGGGGCAATATGGTATCAGCCCTGTATATTAGTCACTCTCCCTGATACGGTTCCTAGCAGAAAAATAGAACCGCTAACGTATACTGTAGGGACCCGAATATAAGAGGGGGGACTGATATTTATTTGTCCTCTCCAGAGGGTACCCCCCGTTGTTATTCGGTTACGGACTGTTATTTATTTTTAACCCACTCTCCGCCACCCTTCGTTACTGATATATATCCGGTATTGCAACTATCCGTTGAATTAAACCGTTTTTACCTTGCATCAAAAGCTTGAACGATAATGCAATGTTACACTTAGGAATGTACTTTCAAAATTTAAGTGCGCTTTAAAGTTTCAAACTCAACTATATTTGGTCCTGTAGTCATTTATACGTTACAATAAGGAATAACTGACCTTCATGGACTCTAATTAGGGCTTAGGGACTCTATCCGCTTACGGACTCTTATTAGGGATACGGACTCTTATTGATTGGGACTCAAAATGGGCGCCCCCTCCTCTTATTACCCCCCTCTTATTCGGGTAAATACAGTAACTTGAGAGGGGGGGGGGGGCGTACAAACTGCCCGGCGATATCGAATATAACACGTATACATTGATACTTTAAACTCGTACTCACAAATAGATACTACTCAACTATAATATGAAGCTATGCGACATAGTACGAAACGCTAAGTAGACTTAGACTAAATTTCTATCTACAGACAGTGTTTTCACTGAATGAAAATGTATACTACGGTTGAAATAAGGTCAAACACTTGAGTTGAACATTGATTCTGACTGTGATAAACTCTGTTTGAACGATTCGTTGCTCTGGTTCCTAACGGATCCGTAGTCAAGGGAGCCAAGTTTGACCGCAGTAGAAAATTTTTAACGTTGCTTGTAAGGTAACGAAAACTCTTGTGTGCCCTCCTGATAAAATATTTAGCCCGACTAGAAGGGTAACCTGGGTCCGTGCCTGGTTCATTGCCGTTGAACCTCACGGTGGGATCTTACTGAAATTGTGTGCTTTTGGTCCTATGGTTAATTTACCATATGTTTGAAGGCGCAGTGGGATCTTTTTTCGATTCATTCTTATCGATTTCAAGGACGGTTCCATCCATTTCAAATCTGTGTACGTCTCTGAGCCAGAAATCCCGTGGTGCCATCCCCTGGAATCAGCAGCGGATCCAGAAATTTTGGACAGTGGGTCTTTAAGCCCGAAATCCCGTCGTTCAATCCACTGGAATCAGCAGTGGATCCAGAAATTTTGGACGTTGGCGGGTTGGTTAAAAAAGTTATGAAACGCAATTTTTAATGTATGCCCCATTTATGTACCAATTTTCTGAAAGAGACAAATTGTAAAGGTACATTTTCTGGCGGGGAGGCGTGTGCTTCAGCCCACACTTCTCTGGTTCCGCTGGTGCCCGGGATCTCCGGTTGAGATGTAAAATTGTCTGGCGATTAAGTTATAAGCAATTCTTGTGTTATGTTTACGAAACCGGTTCAATTGACAATAACTTTGGTGTAAAATGGCAACTTTTCTCCAAGATTACGGTGAAATATACTGTTTTGGTGTCAAATTAGGCAGACCATATACTGTAAAAAATGGATAGTCAAATTGACTCTCTCGGAAATAGGCTTTTCCCTGACTATACAAACTGAGTCAAATTTCACTCCGCCAGAGTCAAATTCGACTCACCGAAGCCTATTTCCGAGAGAGTCAATTTGACTCACACCCTTCTTTGCAGTGTACATATCAGTGGTCATAGAACCAAGTCTGACGGCCGACGGCTAAACGAAGGTTCTACAACCATAATTCGTCTACGTATTCCATACGTAGACGAATTAAGGTTGCGCTATACTTTACTGTGCCGGCCGCTGCTATGCGTTGGTATCACAAATCACTGCAAAAAATGGTGAGTCAAATTGACTCTCTCCGAAATAGGCTTTTCCGGACTACACAAACTGAGTCAAAATTCGACTCCGCCAGAGTCAAATTTGACTAACTGAGTCACTCGGTGATTCGAATTTGACTCTGACGGAGTCGAATTTGCCTCAGTTTGTGTAATCCGAAAAAGCCTATTACGGAGAGAGTCAATTTGACTCACCGTTGTTTGCAGTGTATAAACAAAATCGGTTTGATGGCGTGCGAAAAACGGCCGACGGTGCGTAGCGAATACAGCGCAACCCTTAAGCTTTCAAGTTTCACCAGATTTAGCTCCAATGACGTCAGTCTGCCCGATATTCTGCGTTCGTCTAGCTCAAATGACGTCAGTCTGCCTGATATTCTACGTTCGTCTAGCTCCAATGACGTCAGTCTGCCTGATATTCTGCGTTCGTCTAGCTCCAATGACGTCAGTCTGCCTGATATTCTGCGGTCGTCTAGCTCCAATGACGTCAGTCTGCCTGATATTCTGCGTTCGTCTAGCTCCAATGACGTCAGTCTGCCTGATATTCTTCGTTCGTCTAGCTCCAATGACGTCAGTCTGCCTGATATTCTGTGTTCGTCTAGCTCCAATGACGTCAGTCTGCCAGATATTCTGCGGTCGTTTACTTGAAGACTTGAAGAAACAAACGATAAAATCAAACATTTTTGTTCGATCAGTTAAAATAATGGACAACTCCGATGACCATCGCAGTATTTAATCAAAAATAACCCTGAGGGTTCATAAAATTTGAACTGAAACTTTCGTATTTGAACTGTACGCATCGACGAATAGTTTATATTCCGGAACAGTGATAATAATGAACGAATCTTAGAGTTTCAGCCGGTCCTGAATCTGGGAGCGCAGTCGAGACAGCAAAACCTCATGGAAAGATACCAAACCAACTCGAGGCTCGCAGTCAGGTATTGTTAGTTGAACCAAGAGTGGATAATGACAAGACTGTGCAACTCTTGGGGTCTCACGTGGTACAACATGTATCACCGGGAGTTGCGTTTTTGGCTGACCCATCTTGTTTACTGGGGGGTCGCTATCACATGAATACCCATAAATTAAACTATAACGGGAGCCTGTTTGGTGCTGTATGCATAAAGTGCCATGGTTCGCGTCGGTTGTACTCCCTCTAAATAAAGGAGGGTCAGCGAAAAATGCAACGCGTGCGGGGTGCATTCTTTTCTGCACAGAATGTGCCCAGTTGCACACTCTGTTAAATAGCGATTATCCACTCTTGGTCAAAGAAACGACTCAACACGGGGAGGTGCTAAATTTACTGAAAATACAAGAAAAAATTGTTACTATCTTCAGTAAAGATAGCTACTCTCTAAAAACTTAAGCTTAAATTATAGCTTAATTAAACTTGAATATTGGTTTATGTAAAACTAAAAGGCTGGATGGACTAACTAAACTAAAATGGTAAGTTTAACTTCGACCAACGTATTTTTATGTTTAACACGAGAGGGAGACCCCTTGTCCCTGAGTAATTTCGTTTTGTATCAAAAGTTTGGTTATACAGAGGAATGTACTTTCAAAACTTAAGTGCGCTTTAAAGTTCGAATTCAACTTTATTTGGTCCTGCAGTCATTTATGCTCTGCAAGTAGGGATAATTGACATTTACGGACTCTAATCAGAGTTTAGGGACTTTAATCAGAGTTTAGGGACTCTAACCGCTTACGGACTCTTATTAGGGATACGGACTACTATTAATTGGAACTCAAAATTAACAATCCCCCTCCTATTGCCCCCTATTATTCGGGTCACTCCAGTACGTAACAAGTGCAGCCTAAAATTATCATATATCTAAGATTTCATTAATTTTAGCTTGGACTAAAAATATGTACGATTTAAATGAGTTTAAGCGTAAACCTATCCGTTAGTTTAGTTGGACAATGTTACTTTAAGGGGCGTAACATTAGATTAAGCGTATTCCTAAGCCTAAGCTTAAGCCTAAGTCTAAGCAACAAAATGTAATCTAGAATCTAAACCTACTCTTTTATGGACCCACCAGAAACCTGGACGCCCCTTAAAGTAGCATGAGCCGTTTAGTTAATCTAAAAAGTTAGTTTAATGCTGCTGGATTCGGTTAAGCTTAAATCAAGTTAGTTTAAGTTTGTAGAGAATACCAATACCTAATTTTATTAGATATTTTTGTCTTAAAATAACATTAAAAGTTTAAAATTTGACACAATTTCTTGTCATCCGATCGAAAAACTTTAATGTTTCACTTTGTCGAAACGTTGAATTTGTGTTCTGGACTTCCGGTGCAAATTTCACAGCCACACAGAGCACTGTGGTTTGTGTGTGATTGTTAAAATTGCAGTCGTAAAAACAAGACAAACTATCAATTTTAAGTAAATATTTTAAAATTAAAAATTAGAAATTTTGAAATTTTGTCAAATGAGAGAAATCTCTTCGTCTAAGGAGAATTGAAAATTTGATTTGATCAGAAAAATTCGTTGTGTTCTTGATAAGCAAAGCCCGGGCAGGGGGCGAAACGGTCAAATCCATAATTTACTTTTTTGCTGAGTCAACCGTATAAATGCGCTTCTTTGAGGGAGTCAAAGTGAATTAAATTATTTCGAAATTAAAATTGTACTCAATTACGTAATTGATTTCTCATTCAAATTTGAGTCAAATTTAATTCAGACATCAGCCACCAAGTTTGGTTTGCTGCAGAACCAACATAACAGTTTAAGAATCATTTTAGTTTCACTCCAGCGGGGAGGGGGGGTAGAAAAAGCGTCTCTCCGATTCGGCAATTTTTCGCCTTTTTAGACCCCCTAGCAAGGTAAACTGGCTAACGACCTGTAGTAGAGTTAATTTGACACCCATACTGCAAGGAGGCACAGGGTCATGTCCCCCAGCAAACGTTCGCGGCGAGATTGCCCATAAAAATCTAGGAGGGACGAAATTGTGAGGAAGAACAGGTGGGTGCACCCCCCAAGACATTTTCGTCTACCTTACCGAAAACAATATCCACCGTATTGAAGAATTCTAAGCAGGACAAATTTTTCGGACCCTGTCTAAACCCCTTTGCCTTTTAGTATGGTAACAATTCCTAGTTGTGGACCCAGGTCCGTAGCCAAATCACCTTGTTAGAAGGGCTTAAAGTCTTTCAGTAGGGCTTACACGGGTTTACGTTGATTTTTACAAGCAAGGTTAAGAATTTTTCCGGGGGGTGGGATTTTTCCAAACGAGGCTGAGCACCACTGCTCCTTCCTGGCTACAGGCCAGTGCGCACCTGTTGCCCTTTGCCTGAATTCTGATACCATCGCCTAAAATTCGGACCAGAGAAATCGTGAGTGGGCTTAAAAGGCTGGGGTAACCCAATAATTAAGAAGCTGCCATACCAACAAAGAATATACCTTTACTCTATTAAGACGTCAATTAAAATTGCCTACAACTGTCAAATGGTAAACCTATCGAAAATTAAGCACCAGATAATTGTAAGACCAGGTGTTAAAATTCACTGCAGAAGGGGCCCGGAGGGCGTACGCCCCTCGTCACAAATTTTTTGTGTTAAAATGGTAAGGTCTCTACTTTACAATTTTTTCTCCTCAGAAAACGTTGTCGTAAAACCACAATTTTTCCCGCAGATTTGTTTGTGATAAAACGGTAACGTTCCCACTACCTTACATTTTTCGCCGTCACAAAATTTTTTGGTGATAAACTGATAAGGTTCCTCCCTACCTTACAATTTTTGCGTTTCATAACATTTGCCAGCTCGCCCCCCGTTAAAAATATTTTGGATCCGCATCTGCTAAAATTAGAATCATAAGAAGAGACAGGAATGAAACGATTGTCCCGTGTCACGCGACATTTTACCTCGTTGTTATGTAAACATATCTGTCGTGTTCGATGATATGCGTCATAAATAGTTTGAATACCGTTTCGTTATCGTGTTATCCCCTTAAAATGTAGGGTGCACTAAAGATAACGAGAAGGTAAGTTTCTAAAAATAACAGATAATAAACAGGATAACACTCATACGACTCATAAATAATTTATCTTAACTTCTAGGGTGCAGTGCAGAGCGTGGTAACTAGAGCGCTCTTGTAGACTTTTCCCCACTGGGTCCGTAGCCAAGGGGAGAGGGCAGGGGGTTCGATTCCCGTGGAAAAAATTTTGGCGTCCCTAGAAAATTTTCAACCTTGTTTGTAAGTCTTTGAAATTCCTTGTATGCCGCTCGTGAAAAATTATTAGCTCGCCCGGCAAGGTAAGCTGGCTGCTGTCCTAGGCCTCACGTTTAAAATAAAAGCGTAGCCTTAAGAAAAGGCCTAAGCAATAAATGGTTTAGGCTTTGGTACCTAAGCGTTTTCCTATGCCTAAGCCAGGAATCTGACCCTCGGCGAAGCCTGTGTGAGAATGTCAAAAAGTTCTGAAAACGCCAAAAAAGACCGAATACTTAACGATTTTGAGAAAGTTGTGTTAGTGAAACTAAATTTTAGCTGTGTTAATGACGTACGCAGGGCCGGATCGTTTACCCCCATGGCCCCCTTTTTGGGGCCGTCACGCCTGAAAACGCCAACTCTAACTGGTAGAAACAAAAACCGCCGAAGTTTATAAATACGTCTGGATTCTCGCTCGCAAGTTTGGGGACTCACACCCTGGAGTTTGGTGGAAGCCCCCATCCCTGTCTGCTACGGCATTGGACGTACGCAAACTAACAATGTACGACGAGACCGGGATTGTAGCTAAAGGGGTCCCAGAAAAGGTCAGCTCTAGAAAAGTTTTGATCACCCCATGAACATCTGCCTGCTACGGTTATAAATCGTCCCAATTCTCACGTATGTTTCTCCTAAACTTGATTTGACATCCCTGAGTTGTTAAGTTGGTTATTTGCCTGAATAAAGCTTAGAATTAAAAATATTGGTGTTATAAGGCCACGGGAAGACAAAATTCTGTTGTGAAAATATGTTTTATAGATTTTGGATACAAATTAAAAATTTGAATTCGAGGGCCTAAATTCTCAGATGTATATAGCAACTATCATCAGTTACTTTTCAAACTCACTAACTATTGCAGTTGTTGAACTCAAAATTGGTACACGAGTGGAGCAAATCATACTGTAAATGTGCTGACCTTTGAGTCTCAGCATTCACTGGTTTGAAAGTTACAAGACCTATCACTACCTGGTGATAGGTGCTAAACACATTTGACAATTCGGGCAGAAATTTCCTATTTTAATTCTAACAGTTTTTCTACCCGAATAAAATTAATCAGTCCTACACTACGCAGTAGCTGTATCAACCAGAGTGAATTCAGCTACGCCCCCCAGAGAGCAATTTGTAGTTAACAAGACAAATTATGAGTTCTCTCAAACGTCATGCAGACACGTTTATAAACAGGAACACATGGTCGAGTCGTTAAACTCAGACTATGAGCGAAGCGACAGACAATATATACATGTATAGCATGGGCAGTCACAGGGCGAGCGGTGGGGTGAGGCGGCCGCCCCCCCACTCCGAAATTATTTCCTTAAATTTGTAGAATAATTGCAATTTTATTATATGTTCTAATAATAACCAAAATGTAAAAGCCCACCCCCTGAAGAACTCTCCTGGGACAGGCAATGATATATAGGAAGTACTTAAGTTCGATAGTAGTATCTAACGTTCAGTTGACTATGACTACCGCAGGGGTTCAATTTCATCTGGATAGCGGCCGAATCGGTGTGGGGGGTCGTGTATAATTCGAGGTTGCGTCCTACATCATGCCTGTAGTAAACGAAAATTTTCTGATGTAAATTATCGATCTAAAACGTTTACAATTTTTTCGACTCTGTTCAAAAATAAGGCCCAAATGAGAAACGAATTCATCAAATTTACGGCGTTGGGTGGAATTTTGAAATTGGTCCACGAAATGTTCGGTAAAAACAGTTTCGGAATCTGTAACATTTTGAAACATCAAAACTGTCGCACCAAAGCGAAAACGTACAGGCTTAGGGTCCGTCACTGGTGACTGCAGAGGCGGATCCAAAAATTTTCGTCGGGGGCGGGCGGGTTGGCAAATCTTATGAAACGCATAAATTGTAAGATAGGGACGTTATCGTTTTATCACTAAAAATTTTCTGAGGGCGGAAAAAAATTTCTGAGAGGAAAATTGAAAGGTAGGGGTACCTTACCATTTTAACACAAAAAATCTCTCACGGAGGCGAACGCCCCGCCCCTCTCTGAATCCGCTAGTGGGTAACTGTCTTGTTGGTTATCGCAGTACGGTCTTTACGAAGTATGAATGCATTGCTTTCCGCTGTTATACAAGTATTGGTAACATCAAGAGTGGATGATGTCCACTTGCAGAAGAGTGTGCAACTGATGCGGTAGTGCATGGCGCAAAGTGTACCAGCACGCGTTGCATTTTTGCTCCACCCCCCTGATTTGGGGGGTAGTCACCACTTAATCTACATAGTAAACATAGGAGTTAAAATATAATCGGAGCGACTTTAGCTAAAATTCAAAATATTGGTTCAACGTACCCCCCAAAATAAGCGGGGGGTAGGTCAAAAATACGTGCGCTGGCTACATTATTTTGCGTACAGAATGTACCCAGTTGCACACTCTTGTGAAAATCATCCACTCTTGGTAACCTTAATAGATAACCATGCGATCGAATCTTTAATTAACCTTTGAACAAGCGTAACCTGGATTGGGATAAACACGACCGTAGCAGTAGTATAAGCATATCAATAAGCCTAAGCGTAAGCAAAAAAATTAGTCTGAAGCTTAAGTTTACTCTATTGCAGTCACACGGAAAACGGTCCTGATCTATTAATCTTTACATGGAATATCAAGCAAATCCGCAGCAATTATTCCAGTAAATCTTTGCGGCGTTCGGCGGCGTGCGCTGACGTCCAGGTCAGTAAAGTATAGCGCAACCCTAAGGCGACATGCAGCGATGGATCCACAAATTCATAACGGGAGGCCACTGCTAGTGACAAAAGATTGCGAGCGAAACGATCACAAAGCCAAACGCAATTTTAGTATTAAACTGAAAATTTTTAGTTCTGATTCTTGTTGTTGGGGCGTATGCCTGTATATGCCCCCCTTTGATTCGCCAACGGCTGCAAACCATTTATACAATAACAATTTGACATCTGCCAGGAGCATACCCGTACGTAGACGCTTTAAAACGACCAGTAGACTAAAGTGTAAATAACTGGTACTAAGGTAACAGACAAACCATTCAAACCAGCCAAGCATAGAACCAGCAAATGCTACTACTGGCAACAATGCAAATTAATTACTCTGTAAACAAAGCTTACATTGAACTAGGAATTGAACCACAATTTTAATACGTCAAGGTTTGACATCAAAGTAAGTATTTGTAAGTTAACCAGTACCATATAGAGCCCTTCACGAAAATTGAGCTGCGGATGCGGTGGGATCGAAGCCACGACGCACGGATTACCGGTATCGCTGCTCTGACCACTGAGCTACGCAGCCATGCAAAGGTTTCGCTACAGTGGTTCTATATACCGGATGTTTGGTACTACAAGATATGTATATGAATACGCCGCGAAACCGTATGAGATGGAGAGTGTCTCTAATATTTTCCAACTGATGTCGCTAAGGAATTGTAAGTTAAGCAGTGTCGTATAGAGCCCTTCACGAAAATTGTAACCAAAATTTAAATTCGGCAGGGTTTCACTTCAAAGTAAGATTTGTTGAAACAAAAGTTTTCACTCATGCGCTGAATGGGGGGAAGTCTACTTGAATTTTAAGTGGGGTATGACCTCTTGTATACCCTCATCATGATTACGTGTTTAAAAGCCGCGGGTTCACGTCTGTTCCTGATGATTTTAACAATTTTATTTCTGCTCTCTAAAAACTTTAACTTAAATTATAGCTTAACTAAACTTGAATATTAGTTTAAATAAAACTTAAATGGCTGGATGGACTAACTAAGCTAGAATTTATATTAATAGTTAAACTAACATATTTTTAAGTTTAACACGAGTTTAAGTAAAGTTATTTTTAGGTGAAGTAATAAATCCAGCTCAGAAATTATGTGTATCAAAGAGAACACTACCGGGATTCGTCCCTTAGCATCCGCCATTGTATACTGTAGTGACCCGCATAAGAGAGGAGACGTAATAAGATGGGTCCTCATTTTTAGTTCCAATCAATAGAAGTCCATATCTCTAATAAGAGTACGTAGTCCGATGGATTCACTAAACCCCAATTAGACTCTATAAATGTCAATTATCTCTAATAGTAGTGCATAAATGAACTCAGGATCAAATAAAGTTGAGTTGGAAACCTTAAAGCATGCATAAGTTTTGAAAGTACATTCGTAAGTATAACCTTGCCGCTTTTGATACAAGACAAATAAACGTTTAATGCAACGGATAGTTGCAATACCGAATACATATCAGTAACAAAGGGCGGTTTAAAAATAAATAACAGTCTGTAACCGAATAACAGGGTCGATACCCTCAAGAGAAGCCAAATAAACATCAGCGCCCCCTCTTATTCGGGTTACTACAGTGCAACAAATCTAAAAATGTCTTTTACGCTGGATTGCATTCATTTCAAACGTACAATTATAAACAACCAAAAAGTCGCAAAATTAGTCGACGAAAACTGTTTTTTTCAAAGTTTTCAATTTTCGCCGTTTTTTACGATTTTTCAAAAATCTGCCAAAAAATTTGTGTTTTTTTGCAGTTTTTTTATAATTTTCAAATCTTTTGCTACAAAATGAAAATTGGGCAAAGGTCGTAAAAACACAATGTGGCCACAGACGGCACAAAAGTTGCATTTCAACCTGCCGTTAAAATTAACTCATTTCAAATATACATCCTTTATTGGCGTGGCTCTCCATAATTAATAGCGAAGCCCAATAGCACAACTCTCAAAACGTCCAATTTTGGTGTTTTAGTAGGTTTTCTGCTCTGAAAAATCGGTTCTGCGGCCAATATATAGAACAGGGCCAGAACAGTAGTATAAACATATTCCTAAGTCTAAGCTTGAGCCTAAGCCTAAGCGTATGGATGAGCCTATTCCTGAGCCCAGGCCAAACTCTAAACCTAAGCCTAATCAAAAAAATAGTCTAAAGCTTAAACTGACTCTATTACAGCACTTCCGGAAAACGATCCGGCTCTGTTCTATACATGGTGCTACATAACTGGTAATTGTTAATTAAGGTCTGTAGACCCCACTAACTTGTGTCTGAGACACCATTGCTCTTAGGCGCAGGTTAAGCTTACAATTATGCTTAGGCTCAGGATTAGGCTTACAATAATATGCCTGGGCTTCTTCAAGCTCAGGAGTAAGAGTGAACTCTGTCGAACGACAAGCTATCGGAAGACGAATTGTCATAGATTCGTTTTCCAGCGTAATTATTAGGCATATCGAAAAAATCATTTCAATCCAGCATTGACGGTGAACAAAATAAGCATACACTGTAAATTTCCGTGAGTCGATTTTAATCCAGAATGAGTTGAATTACTCAGTTTGAGTTAGGACTATCAGAACTCAGAATTTTAAGTCCATTCAATTTATTCTGATTTAATTAATCAACTCCCCAGAGTCAACTCAACTCAGAGTGAGAATCTACTCAACTCAGAATGAGTTAATGTTTACTGATATTAATTCAAAAATAAGCAACTCGCTAGCTGTATTGATTAATCAACTCATTGGAATTTACAGTGTAGTTTTTTGTACAGTTTGAACCAGACGAAATTTCAAACGGAAATATTAATTTGTGAACAACTTTATAATTTTCAAATTAAACGCAAATACTTGTAAAATTTTAAACAAAATATAATGGTTTTTATAGGATCGAACGTTCAATTAAACTTTTTTTCGTTTGCCGTTCGAAACGCTAACATTTAATCAAAATGTTGGGTTGAACGGAAGTGTGAATCATGGAATTAAACAACAGCGCAAACGGATTTACTGATAAATGATTATATGTTCGCTGACGAGCCTACAAAATGGGACGCCTCTAAAAGTACGCGTCCAGGGGCGTATAAGACAGGAGAGACAGAGGGGATCCTTCAGAGAAATTTGATACGAAACAAGAAAAACACTTCTATGAGCTTTATAGGATAAACCGGCTGTCGCCAGAAAAAACTTCAAAATAACGTCGTTCCATCTCGAATTGAAATCCTGGCTACAACTTTGTGGACCTTAACCATCTGCTTTTACTGTAAATTCTAGTGAGTTGATTTTAACTCAGAATGAGTTGGATCACTCAGTCTGAATTACGACTATCAGAACTCAAAATTGTGAGTTGATTAAACTCAATGAGTTAACTGAGTAACTCAACCGGAATCAAATCAACTGAGAGTGAAAATCAACTCAACTCAGAGTGAGCGAACGCTTATTGTTCTTAACTCAGGAATAACTAACTCGCTAGCTGAATTGATTAATCAACTCATTGGAATTTACTGTGTTGTTACGCTGCTGCTTGCGGTCTAAAGGACAGTTTTACGTATGCCTGTCGTTGTCCAGATCCATTTACGACCAGTTCGATGTTTGTTTTTGTATTGAAATTCATCTCAAAACTTTGGATCCAATCCAATTCAATTTTTAAAATTGATTTTGTCCTCCAACGCCCGGTCGCACTTTTTGTTCCGCCGGCAATCAGACGGTTGGACGACGGGTTAACACATCCCTGTGAAATGTAGCTATTAAAGCAAAGAAAACGGTAGATTTTTATCTGCTTTAATAGCCGCATTTTCAGGGCCGGGTGTAGTGCTTCCCAACCTCCTCCCGGTCACTTGGCATAAGACCTTGGGAATTAAAATCATTTTAAGGCATTTATGTAAGGCATTATGCCATTACTTTCGTTCAGACTGTTTAAGTATTTGAAATTTCATCCGAATTTGAAATCTTGCAATAATAATTGAAACTTTAGACGACTTTTATGATCGACCATAACTCATTTATTTTCAACATCACAACCAAATGAAATATATATTCATAAATGCCTTGTCAAGGCCTACAATCTGATACTAAATTTAGACAACCCTTCTGAGTGCTTCAGTATTTGAAATTTCATCCGAATTTGAAATCTTGCAATAATAGCTAAAACATTTAACTGCACTGCATAATGCAATATCTGTTGCTCAAATTGCAAAAAAAACATTACAACAAATCACGTTAAAGCAATTTTTGAACGTAAAAGTTGCAACAAAACGCAATTTTTAGTTTGCCTCTGCAGTTAATCTTGAAATCGTATCGTGATTTATCAACGATAGCTTTCCGTATATTAACAGCCACTTGAAAACTAAACAGCAAGCAGCTTTTCTCTCACAACCAAATATGCAGCGGTTAATTGCAAGGAAACAGTGAATAGCGCCGGACGGAATGGTTGATTGGCCCAAATTTCATCATGAAAACGTCATCAATGGCCTGAGATTGAGGGCCCTAAACCAGGAAGACTTTGTGGTCAAATCGCCAAAAAAATTTAGACCAGGTATTTCGTAGGACTGGAATGTTTTGCGAATAGCCAGACGCGTAGCCAGCGGGTCTGGAAGTTCAAGACCTTCAATACCATGAACCAAGGCATATTTTATGCCAGTTGCAAAAGATTTCATACCAAAGATTAACGCATAGATTCTTGGTCGCTTCGATGGCGAGGTTTTGTTCATCGATTGACTTGTACTCGAGGATTTTGGGATCCAGCAATCGAAACTCACATCCGAACCCGAACAGAAGTAACATTATCAATTGGAAAGAACACTGTAAATGTTAATGAATTGATTTGAACTCAGAATGAGTTGAATCCAGTCACAGGTTTGACCTCTGAATTACGTCTGTCAGACTCCTAAATTCTGAATTGATTGAACTCAATCTGAATAAATTAAATAACACCAGTGTCAGTTATTAATGTTCACTGATTTTTAATTCACAAACAGGCAGGAATAATTAATGTTTCCTCTGATTAATCAACTCAATGGAATTTTACAGTGTAAAATTTTTTAAAATGGTTTCACACTCTAAATGCCACTGAGTTGATTTTAGCTCAGAATGAATTGACTCACTCAATCTGAGTTAGGCCCATCAGGACTCACAATTCTGAGTTGATTCAACTCATTCGGATTTAAATAATCAACTCCTCCGGAGTCAACTCAACGTGAGTTAAAGTGGACTGTTATTTACTCAGAAATCACTACCTTTCCGTCTGAGTTGATTAATTAACTCACTGGGATTTACAGTGCAATCTTATTAGTCAAATTCGAACCGTTACGGTAAATTCGGCTTAACTCTAAATCCCGTTCCAATTGAAAAAACTCTAACTACGAGCATCACAATACCCGTTTCTTACAGTTTAGTTTTAAAAAGCGACCGGATTTCAAGATTAAGCATAAAAAACAACCCATCAACGTGGATGTGGACGGTTAATCGAAATTTATATATTTTATAAACCAGTCGCAGTTGAAACCGCAATTGTGTCTGTTTTCTGAATTAACAATGCAATTTTCACAGCAGGCTTTGTGCAAAATATCTACACAATCCAAGGTTGTAACCGCTTGTTTTAGCTTATTGACACGCGGTCGGCGCGGTGTTTTGGGTGTCTTCAGCGATTAAAAGTTGTAAAACTATTAAAACGAGACTAAACTTTAAAATTGCAATAAATTTTTAACAGAAGAAATACCAACTCTTTGGCATATGTAACGATAAGGGGCGGAGTGACTGCACTAAAATAAGCTTACGTTTTAGACTAATTGTTTTCCTTAATCATAGGATAAGTGGCCAATGTTGTTTTAAGGGGCGTAACAGTAGATTAAGCGTATGCCTAAGCCTAAGCGTTGCAAAAATGAATCCCTAAGTCTAAGCATAAGCCTGAGCAAAAAATATAATCTAGAATCAACTCTTTTATAGACCCACCAGAAACCTGGACGCCCCTTAAAGTAACATGGGTCGCATACGTTATAAGCTCATTCTTACGTTTAGGCTTTGGATTAGGGTTACGGCATAAGAATATACTTATGCTACTGCAATTTCAATTTCAGTGAGTTGATTTTATCTCAGAATCAGTTGAATCACTCAGTCTGAGCTAGGACCGTCAGAACTCAGAATCTTGAGTTGATTCAATTCATTATGAGTTAATCAACTCACCCAGAGGCAACTCAACTCAGAGTGAGAATCAACTCAATTCAGAGTGAGTTAATGTTTACTGATATTAATTCAAAAATAACCAACTCGCTAGCTGAATTGATTAATCAACTCATTGGTATTTACTGTGATGCTGCAGCATTGAACTATACATTGGTCAACACTTTTAAAACGGGTGAGACTATTTATTGGATCAAACGGCCAGATAATCAGTACCGCTACACATTTTGACTATTTCAACGCCTTCCGCCGTGGACTGGCAGTTTTTAGCATTGTAATATGCAAATGGCTATGCGACGCCAGGCGGCACTGCAAACCATTAATTTATAAATAAAAGTTTTAGACTTGCAGCGTCGTCTGGCGTCGCACTGCGCCGCAAGACAAGTAAAACTTTGGCTTGAAAATTGCACTACAACTTTTATATGCAGTGAAAATATTTAATTTTTCTAAAAAATTGCAAACTGCACTATAATGCAAAACAAGCGTATTTTACATATATCATAATCTATATTATTAAAGCTGGTTACGATGCTAAATGCTAATAGCTTAGGTGTAACTTGATACGCTGATTGTGAACAACCCGAAGAGTAAACACAACCAGTAGTTTTAAGGGGGTTTTAGTCAAATTTAGGTCAAATGATAATATTGCGGTATTAACCTATTGGCCCATGTATAGAACAGGGCCGGATCGCTTACCGGAGGGCTGTAGTAGAGTCAGTTTAAGCTTTATACTAAATATTTTGCTTAGGCTTACGCTTAGGCTTAGGCTCTGGCTTAGGAACAGGGCCATCCTTACGCTTAGACTTAGGTTTAAGCTTAGGCTTAGAAGTATGCATATACTACTGTTGCAGCCCTGTTCTATGCATGTGCCAACCTATTTATCAGTATTATCCTAATTACCAGTTGGTGGTAATAGGTCTTGTAACTTTTGAACCACTGACAGATGCAAGTGGAACCGAACCAAATCTATGCATTCAGATGTAGAAGTAACTATTAGGTATACGTCATCAGAAATTTTGGGACAGGCTTTCAAACCAAGATGGACATCAAACAAGGGATTCAGCCGATGTATTCAAATTTTACGTTACTGAAAAAATACTTGAGTTTATTTGCAGGGTGAAAAGAGATAGTAAAAATAACGGAAACGGATAGTGATCAAAACAACGCCGAAAACAAAATATTGAAGTGTAAATGTCTCAAAAATGTTTTATTTTTGTGCCAACACAGTTTGGACATGCAAATATTCATTGGGTTTTATTAAATTTAAAAAATAAGTAGCCTATGCATCGAAATTTTTAAGATTTTGGATTAATCTTGCAGTTTATATTTCATATTTGTAATGAAAAATTGCGAAATGTATACATAATTTTTACCTGTTTAATTTTGAGCATAAAACTGCATATATTTACAGTTTTCTATAACGGAAACGGACACCAATTTTTACCGGAAACTGATATCCGGTTACAGCCTGGTTTGTTGCCGGCCAAAGTTGTACTCAACTGCTATTAAAATTACACTTTCGCAGAGTTGTAAAGTTTCTGCACCAATTTTTTATTTGATTTGAGTTTAATTCGCCTGTTTAAATGACTTTTGCTGACTGCTCCGATGACGCTGATATTCAAAAATGCTAAACTGCAAATACTGAACAACGTTTTTTGTTTCAATTTTAAAGTCACATTTCAGCTGAAATATACAAATCCTTTCTCGGCGTAGAATTTGCAAAAATTGTCAATATTTTCGTTGCAATTTAATCGCAACCATTTTCACAAATTCCTCCCAGCGGCGACCGTGTAAAATCAGGCGGTTCGGCTGTTCTCTCAGTACGAATTGAAGATTCTAAGTAAATATTTTGAAATTTTAAAATAAACAAAAATTTCCATCTGAACAAATATTAAATTTACAGAGTGTGTAAAAGCTTAAAATTAAGAATGAAGAAATTAATGGACATTTGCAAACAAAACAAACGATAGCATTGTAAGCATGTGGGACATGCGTGTCCTTGTGTATATGCAAATGAATTGCACTATGCAGCATTACGGATGGCACATATTTAGTTGGAGGGTCGGACTATGTGGCACATTGGTAGAGCGTTCGGTTAAAGATCCGTGGGCTGAGAGATCGAACCACTCATGTATGCCTGCTTTTTCAAATGCTTAGTTAATAGGTCTGAAGTCCCAGTTCTTTAATTCACTATAAGCATTTATGATGTTGAAACCGTTGTAGCGGTCCCGTAGCGGCCGTGGTAGATGGGACGCTCAGACCCCTTTTCGAAAAATTTGAGCCTCCTAAAGGAACTTTAACCCGCTCGTATGTCTTGTGAAATCCCAGTATACCCATCCTGAATTTTTCTTCCCCCTAAGCGTATTGAGCAAGGCTATTTGACTGAATCCGCTTTATAATTCTAGTTCGGCTCCAATCAAATAAGTTGCAACCAGAGTGGCACTTTACCAGTGGGTATCCGCGAGTAAAACGCGGGTGGGATTAAAAAATCCTTACCCACATCCCACTCTGCAGGTTGCTACCAGATTTTTATTTGTACTGTGGCTGATTGAACACGTCTCTTTAGTGAACATTGGCCGACGGTATATTTGAGATGATTGGTGTATTTATGTTTTCTACAAATGTTCCGACCTTAAACTTTTTGGTGCCCAATCAGCTTTAGATTTCGACGATAGTCTTTGGGTTGCGCTATAGTTGTACGGCACAGTATGTCACCATCCGTCACCATACGGCATCGTACGTGAGTAAATTCACATACGATACAGCACCGTGATGTACGGCGACGGACATCGTCGGACGGCATTAAAATAATTAAAAAGTATAGCGCAACCCTTTCTGTTTCCTTCATGGACTCTGCATGGATGCTCGGAAATTGTGGATTTATCAACGGATTCGTCACGAGAATTTTCAGTTCCAAAATTTATATGGGTGGGTTATACAGGGTTGATAATTCCGGCCAATAGAACAGGGCCGGAACAGTAGTACAAGCATATTCCTAAGCCTAAGGCTAAGCCTAAGCGTAAGAATGAGCCTACCTAAGCCTAAGCCTAATCGTATCATTCATTGAACGAAAAGTGGGCTTAAGCAATTAACGCACAGTTTCTATTCCAAACGCCATTAGTTTATAAATACCGTACAGTTTTACAGTAAACTTCACTGTAAATTCCAATGAATTGATTAATCAACTCACAGAGAGAAATAGTTATTTTTGGGTTATTTCTGAGTTTTATAACATTAAATATTTACTCAATCTGAGTTTATTTAATTCCAGGATACTTTAACTCAGAATGAGTTTAATAATGAATTCTGAGTTGTGAAAGACCAAATTCAGAGCTCAAACTTTTGAGTGGATTTAACTCATTCTGAGTTTAAATCAATTCACTGGAATTTACAGTATTCCAGTACGTGCTTTATTGCAAGTAACGTGTTTTTCACCTGTGACACTCTGTGTTGATGATGTTTTTAAGCAATAATTCTCAAATTATCTCAGTCTAAATTAATAAACTCATCGGAATCACCTCAGCTCCGTGTGAGTTAATGTTCACGGTTATTAAAACTCAGAATTGACCAGAAATAGCTAATTATCTTTCTGAATTGATTAATCAACTCATTGGAATTTACACTCTAGCTCAATTTCGACCCCAAATTGATAATAACATGTTGATTGGCTTGTAAAACCATAATTTAGAAATGTAATAGCAGTTAGGAAATAGGCATATTTTTGATAAAATTAAGTAAAAAATACACTAAAACGTGTCAAAATGCAAATCTATTAATACCCAAACAGTATATATGCTATCGCGATAAACTTTGAACTGCACTACAATTATGCAAATATCAGTGCAATATTATGCAATTACCAGTGCAATATTGCAGTCTTTTTTCAAACACAAATTAATATACAATACTGCGTAGCGTTTTGAGCTCTGCCTGTGGGGAATTCAACTCCGAGTCGGTTGCTTTTGTAAAATCAATTGAATAAAATATTTACACCGTAAAACTTTTCATCCTGTTTACAGCTCCGTTCCGTTAATATTACAAAGTCTCTTGGGAGAGGCTTTGACCACAAAATATAAAAGTATTAATTTTCAATAAAAAGTTAATAAAATAAGAGTTCACATTATTATTATTATTGTTATTATTATTATTATTATTATTACGCAATCGAGTAAATTTTCACTGTCGCTATAATTTTATCATTCAATCCAGTAGCAACATACCAGGGAGACGAAAAAATTCTCACGACGAATATGCGATAAACTCAAATGACTTAATAACGACTTTGCAACTTTTCTGGGGGTACGGATCAGAGGGACTCTTTGAGGACTGACCCTTGCCATGGACCCGTTATGGATACGTTTCAGTTTTGTCTTTGAAATGGGTTTTAAAATCATGTGAATTTTAGTTTTTGGATTCTTTGTGCTTTTCCGAAATTTATCTGTGATAAAAAAGTCAACTGAAGCAAAAAAATAACAACAGATTGCATAAGTTCAGACGACGTCAAATATTTTGAAAAGGTTCCCAGGTATGCAAATCAATGCTCATATACTAACTTAAGAAAAATGGGCCAATGTAAAGAACAGGGGCGGAACAGTATTTTTAAGTATTTTTCTTAAGCATAGCTTAACCCTAAACTTAAGCCGAAGTTAAAGCCTAATCGTAAGAATGAACATATTTCTAAGCTTAAGCCAAAACCTAATCACAAAAAGTTAAAGTATATATTAAAGTCTCAAAAAATTTAAATTTAATTAAAGTTATCGGCCAATGTAAAGAACATGGGCGGATCAGTTTTATAAGTATATCCTTAAGCCTAAATCTAAGCCTAATTGTAAGAGTGACTATATTCCGAAGCCTAAGCCAAGCAAGAAAATTAGTCTAAAGCTTAATCTTTCTCTATTTCAGTCTCACAGAAACACGTTCCGCCCCTGATCTTTACACGGGCCGAAAAATGCACCAAAAATATTGCGCTGAAAATACACAAAATAAATGAAAACATTCGACAGAAATAAACAAAAATAACCGCAAAACTTTAAACCTAAAAAACCCGAAATTGCAATTGCAAAAATTGCAGGCTTAACTATGCAAACTGTTTCGTTTTCTGACCTTCGAAAACGTTTTCAAACCTTATTTTCAGCTGGTATGCTGTCAATCAGAATTACAGTTTGATTTTTGAGTTACACAAGTCAGTGTAGGTTTATAGGGTTAAAGTAGCCGCCTACCCTTGACACATATAATCTCCCGAAGTTTCGATACAATCCGAGCGAGAGGATACCCCGAGCTTGGGGCAGGTATCGTCCAGAGTAGCTCACACTCGTCAGATATGTATCCACAGGTAAGCAAATACTTATGATGGTCCACCACTACCCAAATGCCGGCAAATGTATAGAACAGGGCCGTAACTGTAGTATAAGCATATTCCTAAGCGTAAGCCTAAGCCTAAGCCTGAAACTAAGCAAAAAAGTTGGTCTAAAGCTTAAACTGACTCTATTATAGCCCCGTCGGAAAACAATCCAGCCCTGTTCTGTACATGGGCGCAACTGCCTATCTAGACAGTTTTAGCGTTTTATTGTTCAAACCATCATACTGTAGTGACCCTAATAAGAGGGGGGACTGATATTTATTTGGCCTTTCCAGAGGGTACCACCCCCTGTCTCTCTTGTGTCAATTGACCTATAATACAAGGTTATACTTAGGAATGTACTTTCAAAATTAAGCTTTAAACTTTCGAACTCAAATTAGTTGGTCCTAGAGTCATTTATTCGCTACAATTAGGGTTAATTGACACTTATGGACTCTAATTAGGGCTTAGGGACTCTATCCGCTTACGGACTCTTATTAGGAATACGGACTCCTATTGATTCGGACTCAAAATGGCGACCCCCCTCTTATTATCACCCTCTTATTCGGGTCAATACAGTGATTGGAAAACTTACAGTTTCAGTAAAGCGAAGCCTTATTCGATGCTTAAAATTTGGTTGACATTTAACAAAGATTAGCTGTTTCGTGACCAATACGCCTTTGAGTAAAACCAGGCAATAAATAATTAAACCAAACGGTCACAATACGGTTGCTGGCCGTAAAGATCGCGGTCGGAACGTTTTTCTGCAGGACTGTAATCGAGTAAGCTTAAGCTTTTGACGAATTTTTGCTTAGGTTTATTGTTATGCTTATACTGCTGCTACAGCAATGTTGTATACATAGTCCCAGTTGCTTATAAGCAGATGAGTGCTAAGTAGAGACGGCGGCCGTCATACCACTTTTAATCCACATTCATTATTGTCAAGCAAAATTCACAGCCTTACAGGAAATCTCGCAAAGGCCAGCTCAACATTAATTTTTTCGGGGAAAGTTCCAACAATGCGAATTTGTCGGTTGCCTAAGGAAAATACTCATTGAGGCGCTGGCAAAGCATTTTAAATTGCTTCTGCATAAAGCATACGGCCAATGTTACTTTAAGGGCGCAACAGCAGATTAAGCGCATTCTTAAGCCTAGGTCTAAGCCTAACCGTTACAAGAGCGTATTCCTAAGTCTAAGCCTAAGCCTAAGCCTAAGCTTAAGCCTAAGCCTCTGAAAAATGTAATCTAGAATCTAAAAACCTACTCTTTTATAGACCCATCAGAAACCTGGACGCCCCTTAAAAGCAACTAAAGTGTAATAGTGCGCGTGTAAATATACAACGCATAAGGTTTGAAAAATCTCTACAACACATGACATCCCCTAAATCACTATTCACACGTGCATTTTTTGTTGCGAAAACTTGCAGCTGCAACTTGTACTGGCAAGTTTTGTCCAAATCCCATTCGAAAAACTGCCAGCTCCAAATAATTCATTAAAAATCCCAGTTTTGTATTTAGTTCATATGTGTGAATAATTATGCAAGTTCACTGATTTTATTGCAGTCGTTTTCTCATTGGCTGATGAAAAAATGCAAGTTCTGCGTGCAATTTGCAGCTGCAAGTTATCGCAGCAGAAACTTGCACTTGTGAATAGGCCTTAAAGCTTGAGGATGAAGTTCTTTAACAGAGTGGTTGTAAACGGCTTCGACCCTGCAGGCAAATTCTTGAAATCAGGTTTAAAAATTAGATTAAATGTGAAATTCAAAAATGATAAAAATTTTCAGAATGAAATATTTGTAGAACTGCATAAATTACGCTTTGAAGGAAATCACTTTAACAAGATGACTTCAATTAAAATGAGATAAATTCGTTCGAGGTTGGTAATTCTGGTATCAGTTGTCGGGCCCGTAGCCAAAGGTGGGGCAGAAGTGTTCAGCCCCCTCCTATAAAAATTGTGGCCCCCAAAGAAAATCTTCAACATTGCTTGCAAATATGAACAGCAACCCTTGTATACCCTTTCTAAACAATTTTAGCCCCCTGTCCCGTAGAAAGATGAGCTGGCTACGGAACTGTCTGCGCAAAGAGAAGCAGCGGTCATCATAAAATCGAGAAAATTCTTTGTTTTTCAAATTTTGTTTTCTCAAATTCTCCAGCAAACCAATGATTTGGTGGTTGTGAGCGTAAAAATGGTGTTTTCCTGTCGCAATTCCAAAAAATTTCGAAATTTCGCCTGAAAATGTGTATTAATTAGAGACGAAAATGTTGCCACATGCCATAAACTTTTTTAGTTTTCTACCAAAGGGGTGGTTTTGTTCGTATTTATGGCAGACGCGGAGCAGTCGATTTGGAAACAGGGGTTCATTTCGCGAGTGCTCGATATATGGAGCAAAAAACATCGCGAGCGAGAAAATTAATGCAGGTTTAGTAATTTGTATACGTATAACCAAGAGTGGGTAATGACAAGAGTGTGATTCTGTTGAAGTTATGCATGGTACAAAATGTACCGCCGGGCGTTGCGTTTTTGGCCGACCCCACCTCGTTTACAGGTGGGTCATTATAATAATAATACCCCTATATTAAGCTATATGGGAACCATGTTTGACGCCGCATACATAAAGTGTCATGGATCGCACCGGTTGTACCCCTCTAAATAAAAGGGGGCGGGCAAAAACGCAACGCGTGTCGGGTACATTCTTTTCTACAGAGAAGCTACTCAGGTGCATACTCTTGTAAAAATAGTCATTATCGACTCTTGGTATTAGGAACCTAAGGGTGGCGCAATACATTTTATGACCACCGGTGCATTCCACCACCGTCCGGTGCTGTCCGTTTGGCCTTGTATATGATATTCGTGGCTTAAACACTGCCAAGAAAGCTTACATTCAATCGGAAACGCTTTTAGGGTTGTTTCTAGCAGAGGGTTAGCAGGAACCCCCAAAAATGGAGCCATCAAATTCGGTAAAATATGCATTTTTGGCCGGCAATCAGCAGTCAAACACCATTCAAAGCAGATTAAAAAACCTTGAAAACGAAACGAACGACACGACAGCGTAGTTTTAGCAGTAAATGTTTAAAATGTTAATCAAAACCTTTAGCTTTGGTGGATCTTAGGGATGTCAGCAACAGATCCATAATCTTTATGGGTGTCAAATGACATCCAAGACGCAACTGTCCAGATGTGCCTGCATTTTAGATTGAAAATTAACACATTTTGTTCCCTCCCACCCACCATATGCCCCCTTATTCAAGGTTCATTACTGCTGTTGCAAACAAATCAATTTACCATCCATTACAATCCACGGCTTCGCTGCTGGATACCATGCCCAAGCTTCGTTAGTCATCGAACTCTGTTTAGCCACTAATCGGTGATTAGAAGCCATCCCAGACGGAAGCGTGTGAAAATACGCATCGGGAACGATGACGTCATCGGACCCCGTGGGAAAATATCCAGTATGACGTGGCACGCGACATTTTGCACGATTCGACTGTGATCGCCAACTGCGATCAGCGGAGTCGTCTTTGACTCGCAGGGAAAGTTTACTTCCGCTCAGTGATTGTTCTATTCGTTTACGAATAGACATTTTAATTTTTAATACTTAAACATGAAGTAATAAATTTTATAAATCCTAAAAACAAAAACTTTTGTTTACTTCGAAGTGTTTGGATCAACCCAAGTCTTCCGGTAAATTTCCGGTGCAAAATCTTATAAGACTGCGGTCAGGATGTCAATAGCTCATCAACATATATTAACACATGGGGTCGGGCACATAGCCAGACGGGGTCATGGCGTGCTCACCCTTAGAACAGTTTGGCCTCATTAGATAAGGTTTAATCCCGTGTGAACACTGTGTTAACCGCATGCCATCCTGATTTTGTTTTGGGCCTTTCTGACGGGATAACCTGGCTACGGGTTTCGTGCTTTGTTTGGAATGGTGTGAACCAATGATTCGATAGTAAATGACCGTTGGCCAGATAGGTGCAACAAGCAAATTGAGAATAACTAAGGCATGTAGCAAACCTATTTAAAAATGAAATCTATCAAACACATTTCAACGCGGTATTTTGACTAATAAAACTGAAAACCGAAGATATTGATTTTTATCATTTTAAAACGAAGATTTGTAATGAATAAATATTTTCGATAGTTTATTTATTATAAGATCCGCCAATATTCCACCGCATCTGAAAACTAGGTCGCACCACAAGCCGAGCGTAGACTTTAGGGCGTCACGATCGCGTTCAAAGGAGATGAGGCAGTGAAAAAATGTCGGGTAATCTCAGATTTGACAATTTTGTTTGACGGTTGAGTTGAGCAAAATGTTATTTTTGCACTGAATTTTTAATATTTTTTTCGTGATTAAAATCTCGAGAAACAAAAGCATTTTTGAAGACTTTTTAATTGGTTGATTTGATATATAATTTTACTGAGAAAAATACTGTCGAAATATGAAGTTCTTAAATTTAGTAAAAAATTTGATATTTTGGAATATTCTAAGTTTTTAAAAACCCAAAAATTTCGTCGGCAATTTTTGGTCCAAAGCAAACCAGATGGTTGTTTCCAGGTTACAACGCTGAGGTCTGTCTCCGGCTGCGGCAAAAGATAGGCTTCCGGCTCCGGTAAAAATTTTCGCCGGAAGTTCCGGCAATTTCGGCAATGAAATTTTTCGTAAATTTTACAAAATTTATCGGTTTAGCAAGTTTTGTTTTAACTCTTGTCACAATTTTGAGAAAAAAATTCCGAGATTTTGCAATAAAATAAGCGAAAAACAAACAATGTAACAACATATTGCAGATGTTAGCTAAAATTAATTAGTTAGCTATACTACCTGATTTCGCCTCCCACCCAGTTTCACCGACGGCTCCGGTGGTGGAAACTTTTGTTGACTTCTGTTTAGGGCTCCGGTATTTTTCACCTCCGGTTGTACAGAGTTTGTTTCATATAACAAGCACATAACCATATACACTGTAAATTCCAATGAGATGATTTTAACTCAGAATGAGTTGAATCCACTCAGAGTCTGAGCTCTGAATATAGGTCTTTCAGAACTCAGAAATCTGAATTGTTTGACCTAAACCAGAAATAAATAATCCTGTCTCTGAGTTGATTAATAAACTCATTGGAATTTACAGTGTATATATGTATATAAAAATATATATACATATATACATATATACACATATATTATATATTCCTTGCAGAATTTAACTGACTTTAAACCATAGTTCGTACTTATGGAATCAAACCTCAATATAAAGAGAACTCAAAATTGCAAACTGCGGTGCATTTATAAAAATGCCGACGTCAATTACGGATGCAATTATTCATGAACGCAAAAGTTTTACGAGAAATGGTTATTTTCTCTCGCAGTACGGAACAGCAAAAATTGAAATCACAAAAAAATAATGCGATTGTGCAATAATTTTTGTCAGTGACCACCGTTCGCAATATAACAACTTTTAATAGGATTTTTCTTTATTTCATTAATATTTTTTTCGAGTTTTTCAATAAAATTCGGAATTTTTGGTAAAAAATAGTAAAATTGGACAAAGGCAAAAAACAGTTTGGACAAAGAAATTAATATTGAAAAGTTTCAATAAAGCCATTAATGCATTATTGCATTTTGAATCGTTTCGTTTTGATTATTATACGGCGTATAGAATATTGTGTCTTAAATACGACTTATGCGGGGTTCACGTTATAACCGAGGCAGCTTGGGACACGTTTTGTCACTATTAAACTATTGGGTAACATATTGTCTGCTTATACACACAATATCGTATTGCAAAAGCAGTGTTGTCTGCTATCCTCATATATCAGTCACCGTTTGTACGCGAGGTTCGAAATGACTGACCACAAACAATCGGTTGAAATTGGATTTTTGATTGAAAAAATCGCATCTCCAACAGTAAATATATCTTCTTAACTCGGAGATTGAAAATATTGAAATAAGCCCTTAAAACAGTCTAGAAAGTGGGCTGTTTTCCGTTATTCCCCCCCCAGCCCGCGTTCGCCCAAAAATGGTTAGATTTTGAAAACTTTTGTATATTTGAGCTTCTCATGACCTCCCCTGATCATTCCGCGCCTAAATTTGAATTTTTGAAATATTCGATTTTTGAGTTCAAGGTCTGGACCCATAGTTAATTGATGATCTGATTGCAGAAAATTTAACACCATTGGACGAGGCTCCGCAAGTTGCATGGAATGTTATATAAGTTGTCAAACTTTTTGACAAAAAATTTTTTGGGTCCCGACGGGGGATTTCGGGATCTTAGAAAATCGAATTTTTCGAAAATTTAAATTTAGGCGTGGAATTATCGGGGCAGATCGTGAGAAGCTGAAATATGCAAAAAGTCTTTAAAACCAACGATTTTTGGGCAAAAGTGAGCTGAGGGGGATAACGGAAAAGACCGAGAAAGTATTAAGTCTTAAATGAAATGGTTGTATGGATATAAGTACAAAGCTTCCAGACCACACCAAACATTAGTGCGTTTTTAGATAGTTTAGAAGCTGAAAATGTTCAAAATTGCATTTTCAGAAACTTTTGGCACATATACGTATATGTATGTATATGCCGTAGTTAAATCTGCTTTTCAGGCCAATTACTAATTGACCTATGCCAATCTGCTATTTGAATTATTTGCTATAGCTCACAATCGCTATTTGGCCTAGGCCAAAGTGCAATTTGCTTGCAATATAAGATTGGCCTAGGCCAATTGGTAATTGGCCTGAATAGCAGATTGGCCTACGACAAATATATACATAAAAAATTGCTTAAAATATGACAATTTTTCAAAATTTAACTGAATTAGAAACAGTAAAAATGACCAGCCACGAGGTTATACCTAAAGTCTAAGCATATGCCTAAGCAAAAGAATTAGTCTAAAGCTTTAAGCTTATTTTATTGTAGTCCCACAGAAAAACGTTCCGCCCCTGATCTTTACATAATCCGTTGATTCTCACACAAGGTCAAACTCAAGGTTTGGTTATACAGACGTGTTTTGTAGATGGGCTGTTTTGCAAAGGGTCCCACAGGATACACCGAGAACCCCATAGCAGGAAAGAAAATAAAACTGAGGTAAATAAGAGTAAAAGATAAACTCTTTCAAGGTCGAACTAATTCAAACGGGATCGTTGTTGTATGTTTTTACATCAAAATTAACATTTTTTGAGTTTAAGACTGCACGATGCAATAAAAGTATTTTCAATTCTCTGAAAAGACAATTTAAGTGAAAGTTTTACTACTAAAATTAATATATGATACAATTTCGCTGCAGATTCGAGATTTTCGACCCATGTAAAGATCAGGGGCGGAACTTTTTTCTGCGGGACCAGAACTTATGAATATGCTCATTGCTACGCTTAGGCTTAGGCTTAGACTTAGACTTAGGCTTAGGAATACGCTTATAACACTGTTCCGCCCCGGTTCTTTGCATTGGCCAGATGATTTTCTAAGCCTGGCCTGACATCGTTGGGCGAAATAAACTGATAAGTATTGTAGCTGGCTCATGTAAAGATCAGGGGGAGAGTTTTCCGTGAGACTAGAATAGAGTAAGCTTAAGCTTTAGACTAATTTCTTGTTTGGCTTACACTTAGGCTTAGGAATATGCTCATTCTTATACTTAGGCTTAGGTTTAGGCTTAGGCATAAGCTTAGGAATATGCGCCTGTTCTTTACATTAACCTTGAAGCTTATAAAACAACGCCGTCGAAGTAAAAAAACAAATTTTGCTATCAATAAAACATTAAACCCATCTCAAAAACCTATTCACACACTGGTTTAAATTTGAATTTCAATTTTGTAACAAATATAAAAGATTGACCATAACAACGAACTCCGAGCTTCCTAAGAGTAGCCTTTGAAGTGGACACATTTCTATAAATTTTAGTCTCGTAAAATATACACATCAATCAGCTGAATACATAAGCAAGCTTCAGCTCAAATAAACCACAGCAACTGTCAGCGGTCGTTGCTGCTATTATGTTTACACAATTGCAACCATTCGGCGTTTGCAGGTAATGCGACTGCAAGCTTCCAAGATTCCCTAAGCAATTTTGTATAAACTTTAGCGAAAAAATTGGTAAATTTGTCGTTTTAAGAGGTCATTTAAATTTTTTACCAGGTTCCAGTTGAACACCGCAACTCAACATTTTGCCGTTGACCCCGTGGTTACAATTTTGACCATTCTTAAAGTCTTAAACAGTAAATGATTGAGTCTAAATTTAAAATGTTGTTGTTTCAATATTTTGCTAAAAGCTAAAACAACATAGTTGCAGACTTTTGTTTACACAATTGTGATAAAGTTGCGGGGGTGGGTTCGAATTGTTATTTTATATCATAATTTTTATCAAATTTTTCAATTTTCTCGACAAATTGTGCTCATCGCTCTTTTGTTTTTTGTGACTCAACGAGACAATGATAAAAAATGTAAATAATATTAAAAATTAATCTGGTTAATCAACAGCATTTCTCTATTTAATCGGTACTTTTGACAACTTCAATATGAAAGTTACTCAACTTTTCTGGTTATATATTTTCTACTCACAGCAAAAAATTGTCAACCAGAAAATAAACTAAAATTTAAAATAGGTTAAGGTTCTTTTAAGCTTAGGTTTAGGCTTAGTCTTTACGCTTAGCATTAATGTAAGAATGAAAATTAATATTTAAAATCATTTTGTTCTGGTCAATTCGACTCTTTACACAAAGGTACCAGGATGTGGCAAGAACACCTTAAATTCAATAAAACCGTATAGATACAGCTTAAGTATTGTCATTATAGTCAACGATTTCAGGAGTGGAATAACAATTATGGTTCGTGTTCCGCTTCGGGACAATTGGCTCATAATTTGTAGTGACTTATAGAAGCTACGCTGAATAGGCCTTAAATGTATGATGGCATATTCAACGGCGAACATAGTAGACGCAACAGAGGGTTTAAGCAATGGAGGTTAGGTGATAATTCGATTTCGCATCAGTCTTCATTGAGATTCGATGATTTACCAAGATTTTGTACACACAAAAAAGATTGTCTGATATTCAAGAAACATTTTCTAAAATTGAAAACAATTATGTCTTAGACTGCAGACACCTATGTCTTCAATGTAAAAGACATTAGTTTCTGAAATTTGTCAGAAATATGGGTCTGAAGTTTTTAACACTTAAATGCCTAAGAGTGTGTTTCATAAACGGCTAAGACAAATATATCTGAAATATAAGACAAATATGATTGAAATAAAAGATTTGTTTTGAAGAGTTTTGAGACATAGCGGCAGGGTTTGTGAAACCCTACTTAAGCCCGTTAACAGTTTTGTCGTTTTTAATAGCGTAAGTACTTATAAGCAAATACTTAAGTCGCGGAATAAATTTGGCATACTATGGGTTAACGATCCCGGTACACTAACCGTAGTCTAACTGAAATTGTAGACGCTCTGTGCCTCCTTAATATAATGCAAAACTATTACTTTCTTGTTATGACGATGGCTCAGATTTGGCGTTTATTTGTTTTCGCTCGAAAATTCTAGTATTTACTTAAGTCGTCGACTTAAGTAATAGTGCTTAAGTATAACTTAAGTAAATACTTAAGTGACATTTTAGAAACCCAGTCCATGTCTTTAGAAACATGATTTGCTCGAGAAGTCGCTTTCGAAATTGAACAAATTCCCTAATTTTACAACCTAAAGATGCGTCCAAGACGTAAACTTAGGTTGGGGGGAAGCCTGAGCTCAACTCGAAATATTTTTGAAATTCGATTATTTATATACTCTCTTAAGAATATAAACGGAGCAACATTTTACGTACATAAAAATCAGAAATGGAATTCTTGAATATAAGACAGCTATTTCTTGAAAGAAAAAAATCTGTTTCTTATGAATTGTAATTTTAATCATTTCAAACAAAAATTTGTGAGCTGTTTCAGGCTATTAATGTCTAAATATAAGACATTAATGTCTTGGAAATTTAAAAAAAGAGTGTTGCAATTTCAAAACAATTTGTTTTGTGTGTAGATCAAGAAATCGAGTCAATATATAACGAATTTCTTGGGTGAAACCGGAATTCTAAACGCGACTGACCATCCGGTTCACGTATAGCAGAATTTCTTTTGGGCATTGCGGGTCATTCGCACGTATATATTCATAATGTGCGCGCTACTGCAAAATATTGCGCAGGTCTGGGCATCCACCTATGTCAATTTTCATAATACCCGGACATTATGATATAGGAGACTGTACGAAGGAACTATTGTCCAGTATTAGAGCAGACAGGGGTGGGCCCCTGTAAACTCCAGTGTGGGGCCCCCCACCCATCGTAGATTTGGGTACAGAATTTATCAGTGATTGATCTTAAGGTTGTCTGAGCTCACGCTCGTGGCTGATAGCTGTGGGGACACCCTTCCAAAAACAGTTTCGCACAAAAGTTGCAAAATGATGCATCTTTAAAGTGAAGCCATCTTTGAAATGAATCAACCTTGCCATTAAGTAAAAGTTGTCAGATAGCGAGTGTAGGGAGCGAGCAAATTTTTTGGCATTTAGCAGCCTAATGGTTGTTTTAAGACCTGTGCAGTGTCTAAAGCCGGTGAAACCGGAATTCTAAACGCGACTGACCATCCGGTTCACGTATAGCAGAATTTCTTTTGGGCATTGCGGGTCATTCGCACGTATATATTCATAATGTGCGCGCTACTGCAAAATATTGCGCAGGTCTGGGCATCCACCTATGTCAATTTTCATAATACCCGGACATTATGATATAGGAGACTGTACGAAGGAACTATTGTCCAGTATTAGAGCAGACAGGGGTGGGCCCCTGTAAACTCCAGTGTGGGGGCCCCCACCCATCGTAGATTTGGGTACAGAATTTATCAGTGATTGATCTTAAGGTTGTCTGAGCTCACGCTCGTGGCTGATAGCTGTGGGGACACCCTTCCAAAAACAGTTTCGCACAAAAGTTGCAAAATGATGCATCTTTAAAGTGAAGCCATCTTTGAAATGAATCAACCTTGCCATTAAGTAAAGTTGTCAGATAGCGAGTGTAGGGAGCGAGCAAATTTTTTGGCATTTAGCAGCCATATGGTTGTTTTAAGACCTGTGCAGTGTCTAAAGCCATTGAAATATACGCAGAATGGTAGGATAGTGTCAAACTCACGAGCGAAGCGAACGAGAAGCCAGACTATTTCAAAATTTCTGCGGTTTTTGTTTCATCCGGTTAGGGTGGGGGGCCCTTTATGGGTGGGGCACCCCGCAAAGTGGGGTATGGGGGCGGCTGCTCCGGCCCTGCTATTGCGTATATTTGTTTTTAGCAGACACTGTGTAAAAAGAATTTAAAAACCGCGCGGTTCATGTTAACCAGGGTAGCTTAGGACATGTTTTCCCTATTAGACTATTGGGTAAACAGTTTGTCTGCTTTTATAGACCCCATATCATATTCAAAAAGTGGTATTTGTCTGCTATCAGCATATGTAGTTCACATTTTTTCTTCAATATCGCGTAATATTCGGTGTATTTTCTGCGAATGTCTCATTTTATACTAGAATTAGAAGTTTGAATTTTTGAAGTATGATGCTGTAGTTTTGAGCGATTTTGTGTCGGAAACGAGTTTTCCGGCTTGTGTTTGGTGAAGTAGATCTGTGCCTTTGTTCACTGCAAAAAATGGTGAGTCAAATTGACTCTCTCCGAAATAGGCTGTACGGGACTACACAAACTGAGTCAAATTCGACTCCGCCAGAGTCAAATTCGACTCACTAAATCGCACGTTTGACTCTGGCGGAGTTGAGTTTGACTCAATTTGTGTAGTCCCGTAGAGCCTATTTCGGAGAGAGTCAATTTGACTCACCATTTTTTGCAGTGTTGTTTGAATTTTTATTCATTTAGAAGCAAACGACGGTTGCACTGTTGGGATGAATATCACGATATTCGTTACAATTTTGGAAATTCTAAGATATTCGCATAAACAGACAACAGTATTATGTGTTGTAAGTTACTGTCATATGACATCTGAATTATGTCTGTTGACCTGACATGGCAGTCCGAAATGAATATTGACTTCGAATCAACATAAGAAAAACTGTGACCCGCCTAACCCCGGATATAACGTGAATCACGGACGCATGCATAAACCTTAAATAGTACAAAAGCTACAGCAAGAATCTCCCTTTGTCAGTACTCCCTCTGTAGCAGGTTGCAACCGGAGTTGAAAAATACCGGAGGCCTAGGTTGTGGTCAGCTAAACTTGCCGGAGGTGAGGCAAAATTATGTAGTAAAAATGATGGTTAATTAGTTAATTTTAGCCAACATCTGTTACGTTAAGTTGTTTGGTTTTACGCTAATTTTCAGCGAAATTTCGGAAATGCTTTCCTAAAAATTGTATCAAAAAACGCGCTAAACAGATAAATTTTGTAGAATTCTGCAGAATTTTACTGCCGAAATTGCCAGAACCTCCGGCAAAAATTCCACCGGAGCCGAAGTCGGGGGCCGATTTTCTGCTGGAGCCGGAGGCAGACCTCAAGTTTTACTCTGCTGTGAAGAGACTCTGTGTTGTCGCTACTCGCCACACAGTAAAAACCTACCTCAAATATTTGCACCAAGTTCTTCAAATTATTTAGATAACCTAACTAATGCATTTTGCAATGTCTAAGGTACCCAAAATAATAGAGATAAAAAATTTGGAAGTCTACTAGTAATATTTGTGGTAAACAACCTTAAAAATTTTGTGTTGTTATTCTTAAAATTTCAAGAAACTTAGTTTAAATATCCCATCCTGTCCACTCATTGAAATGACTCAGATAAAATGTTTATTTCAAAATATCAGAAAACAAGTCGTTGTGTAAGTAAGTATGATTTATAAATTGTGAATAACTGTAAAAACAGATCACGCACGAAGTAACCAAACTTAAACACAAAATCATGATCACGTATAAGCTATGTTTAAAACATTTAACCACAGAAATAAGAGAAAAACACTATTATAAATGAAATACATTGCACACAAAACTCGCTATATTTATGTTTCAGATGGAAGGCGGGTATTCGGTTGCTAACGGTTAAACATTCCTAGGCCTAAGCAAAAAATATAGTCTAAAATATAGCCTGCTCTACTATGAAGTCTCACCAGAAACAGAAATTGCCCTAAAAGTAACAGGTTGCTTATTCCAATGCTTTTTTCAATGTCAACATGTCGCGAGAAGACCTAACACGATTTTGCAAAAAAGGTTATTCACGTCCGTAAAAACAAACGTATAAATGTATGCACAAGAAAAATATCAGAACCAATTACAACTCGAACTCATCATATACCGCGCTAACTCGAAACAGCAGGATACAGTTTAAATTTAGCTTGTTTATCTTGTACAATCTATTTTAAATTCGTCCATATAATGAATAACAGCTATAGTGTTAGATTCGACTTGTGAATTGGTTGGGAATCGAAAATACAACTTTTCAAACTGTATACCATTTTCTACATAGCGAACCCTGAAAAGAGATACGAAACGAGAGACATACAAGCACAAAAACTGAAAAATGACAGTTATTTTTTGCGAGATCACGTAATATCACCGGAAATGTCAAATCTAAAAGTAGTATCAGTTATCGTCACCGTTGGTTGCACCAGATACTTCAAATTCAGTACCAGCTGCGTGGTTTGCAGATATATTTTTGATAATCGAAAAAAATTTGTAACTGATGCAGGATACTCTCCAGGAATTTGTTTCATCAAACCAACAGCATGATAAAATGGCGCTGAAACACGTGGAAACGATAAGTCGAACACATAAAATGAAGCATGCAACAGCTCTATCGCGTAAATAAGGCAATAGTTGCCCTGCAATTGAACGGGAATGCGATCAATGATAAGGTAAATTTCCAAAATCTTTCCGCTGCGCAGACCGTTATTCGTGTAAACCAACAGGGACGGTTGTCTTTTTTCGTCATCATCATAAAGGCGGTTGATATCAGAGACCAAACTGTTATTGGAAACCTGAAAAAATAAAAATTTATTAACTGCTATTCGGTATATAAGTTGACTGGGACTGCCCGGAACACGCTTTGTCCGTGTTGATTCGAAGTCAACACGAATTACTGAAACATAAATAGGCTAGTATGGCGGCAAAATATTAATGTAACTTGATATTGGTTTGCAAACCATTGCACTTAAGTGATCATCCTATATAAGCAGCCAGGTGGAAAATGATACCACGGACATTTGTTTGAATGTCATATGACATACCAAAATTCTAGCGAACATCATGATATTGTGTAAGACAATGTAATTTGCGCGCACTAATAAAAGAGAACACAAAATAGTAAATGATTTCACAATCTAAATTAGCTCCTATTTCAAATTCTAGTACCATATGATATTTAACAGGACATTAGAACTAGACATAATTTTAATGTACATTCTCTGGGGTTAAAGGCTCTGCGGGACCGCAAATTAAGAATAAAGTCAAATTTACCTTTTCAACTTTAGAAAAGTTTTAATAAATATCTGTTTACCTTATTTATAGTTAAAATTTTTTTCATAAAATCCGTTGGCGTTCCAAGATTTTTGAGCGATAACATGTACGGAAGGCACATAACCGCTATTCGACAGGCATCGTCTTAAACAAAACATATACCTGCGATGACAACGTATAAGCAATGATTAACTCTTGATGTTAAGCGTGATATATTGGGTGCGATATTCGATAAGAATTTATTTGGTATAAATTATATCTATTAGAACGGCAGTAAATAGCGTCATTACCCCTCAAAGTTGTGGGTGCAATTTCGATGGGACTACAATAAAGTAAGCTAAAGTGTCATATCAAATAGAATTTATACGGTAAATCATTGAACGGGTTGCATTTTTACACAAAGCCCATATTTGTCAACCCTTTTCATAAGCAATACATATTGTTTGTAGGATGTAGCATATCTTATGCAAAACCCAGATTTAAAACTAACCTATATCCTCTACCACATTGTCAATGTCAACCAAATTCGTACTCTGGTTATCTTCAATTGATTGTAAATTCGTGGTTACACTAGCGCATGGAGATGTGTCTTGATTTGGTTCAAAATCTATGCTATTGAAATCGTCAGCCTGTGGGTTATTTGCGGTTATGGTTTCGTTGCCACCAGTCAGACAACAAGTCGGTTCGATGATGCCGCTATGTTTTGTCACGAAATGTCTCGTATAAACACTGGGCGAGGAATAGGTCTTGCCGCACACACTGATCGGACATCGCAACGTGTGGCGATCCGGTTTTGGATGGTGCCAAAGATGTAGTGATAGTGATTTTGCAGCAGGTTTTTCGTGACAAGACGGGCACATCACGACACTAAAATGAATCTCGAACGAAAAATTGGATTGAATTTATTGAGGGAGAAGACAGCCTGCACGGATGATCTTTAAACGCAATAGCTCCAAGATACAATTTGGGTCTGCAAATAGAGTGCAATCGTATATGTATTTTTCTTTACGTAAAATCTACACAATATCACGAATTCCAGACAATATCACCTACCTTTCTTCCGTTGTATTTCAGTTTATATTGCGAATAAACAATATTGAAACCACCCGGTAACCGCCTAATTTACTAGCTATGTTTCTATATTTTACTGTTCAACCGCGAAATTACTCCACACACATGCTATTATTGTACTGTTGATAATAGCAGGCTGGAACAAACTGTACGTAATGTATTTAAAGTTTGTAAACACTAAAGATGAAGAAACAAGTTTGAGCCATATATACTTTTAAAGCTAATGCAAATATAACATAACATTCAGATGGCAGATTCCAGGATTTAATTCTGAGCGTTAGACATTAGCTCAGCGAAATGGCTTATAATTCTTTGCGGCAGTTGCTAAATTCATTGCTGACAATCTCTGGCAAAAATTGTTAAGTTTGGTTTAATATTGTCTGATTTCTGGAAGGAAAGCATTTGCAAACCTGACTATGTAACAGCGCAGCTTAATATTTGTAATGTTAAACACACAGCTCGACTCGTTTGCCGACTCATTTTAAACAGTGCTCAAATTTTGATCCGGCAATTTGAAACAGTAAGGTCAGCAGTATATCGGTTTATTACTGTTAACATGATACAATATTACTTTAGTGAATGTATAAATCATTGGTATTTTTATTTCAATCTGGGCCCACGTTACTTTGAGGCGTCCAGGTGTCCGGTGGGTCTGTATATGAGTATGATAAGATTCTAGATTACATTTTTTGCTTAGGCTTAGGTTTTTTGCTTAGGCTTAGGTTTAGGCTTACGCTTAAAACGCTTTTTTTGAAACGCTCACGCCTAGGCTTAGGAATGCATTTAACTGTTATGCCCTTAAAAGTAACATTGGCCCAATCTGTATTATTGCACGCTTGTGCTTACTATGGTCTGTTGGTGGAGTTAGGCATAATTGTCATATAAAAATGCGAAACTTCTACGCAAAATTAATTCTACATCGTTTTAGCACAACCTAGTTTAAATATTTTGACTTTTAAGTACACATACTAGCTGGAGGCAAGGTACAGTTTCATAGCTGTACTAACATAGTGCTAATTGTCTAGACTCTGTCGAAAGGGACTCTGGACAAATACATGTTGTCTGTAGGATGTCAGGACATTACGTTAGCACACGCGCACACATTTAAAAAGACACGCTGTGCACACATATGTATACGCATCATTCAACGCAAAAAATCGAGTCCCTTCTGAGGGACTATATGGACAATAACAGTTTCCGATAATGATGTCAGGACAAGTACATATTTTTGTAGCATCCACGTTATAACGCTCGCGAAAAAGTAAAAAATTGTCCAGTCCCTCCGAGGATCAACGTTGTGTGAACAGAGTGGGCTAAGACAGTAGGTCTTACGCGAATAACTTACCCTTACAGAGTACCGACAATAAACATAGCCAGTTTGGAAGCTTATATTTGTCTTAACCTTACGGCAATAATATGTTTTTGTCCCTATGCTATATGCACAGTGTACAAATTTACTGAGTCCCTCCGAATGGACTATTTAAACAAAACTGTGTGCGTGTATGTATGCAAACTTCACACATTTCCAATAAAACGCTATAACAATATCTGCATTACTGCACATACCTTAAAATGTCCATACAGCGCAAAAAACGCCATGTGTTTTGTCCGAGTCCCTTACGACAGACTGCGGACAAACACCACTATCTAATCACACCATTATTTATGTCCAGACACTCTAGCTACAATTGTAAAACGTACTCTCTTTGTAGGGGTAAACTGGACATTTTTTTGCATCTGCGCAAGCGTTATAACGTGGATGCTCCATTAGGCCTAGAGGATATTCATTGTCTAAAGGTTCAGACAATGACATATTGACATCTCAGACAGTGTATAAAGCGAGTGGGTAGGGACAACGTGGGCACCCAAAAGGGAAGGACATTTTTTTACAAATGTGCGTATATTTTAACGTGTATGACCCATCAGGACAAAACCGATTACTCAAAATGAGACATAAAGTATATCTTTGCAGCAAAGTATTGTAGAAATTTTGTACGTTTTCTTCAGTTCAGTGTTGATCACCACAAACTGAGACCAGATGTTTCGGCTTCTTGGCCGTATTTTCAAATGTATGTAGAAGCTGTCACGAGTTAGCAATGAGGGTTCACAAAAACGAAATACAGCAGCTACAAACGTCAAAATTAGGTCACAGGTAGGAAGGCTCAAATACAAATAATGTGCCAAATTTTGAAGTTATCAGCTGGTTGGTACAAAATTTTATAGGATTTGATACCAACTAGTTATAGGGGCTATACCCAAACCAGCATATGTCTTTTACCGTTCGATCCGGGAAATTTTGTGATTTGAAATTAAGCATCTTCATTGCATTCGATTTACTTCACGTATGTTCAAATTTTGAGATGTGCAATTGCAGCAATTCGTAGTTTTATAACCTGTTACTAACTTGTAGGTGCCGTATGCATTTGAAAATACGCGACTTGGCATGCGTCTTCCGTTTAGTGCCATAGCTAGTTTGTAATATAAAAATGTATATAATATGTTTAACAGAAAATATAATCTGAAGGCGTTAGCGGAGTTCATTGCTTTCATGTTTTGCGATCCTGTTTAAAACAACGTTATCACTATTTACGATAGCTTTCATGAAAAAGTCTATGTGCATTAATTCTCTGTGCATCATAATTTACGGATGTTAAAGAGTTTATTAAATTCATCTCGAACGT